>VXAD01011639.1:914595-1019678 GCA_013399195.1 Dicrurus megarhynchus | reverse complement strand
GGTAGCCCCAGGTGCCGGGCGGGCTGTCCCCTCCAGCCGCCGCCGCCGGGGATGCGCTGGGCGTCCACGCCCGGGAGCCGACGCTGCTATTTCCAGCCGGCGGCTTAATCCTCCTGCAGCCTAATCCCCGCGCTACTGCCGCAGCAGCGCCGCCCCCTACCCCGGTGCAGAGGGCGGGACGGAGCGGAGCCGAGCGGCGCTGCCGCTGCCGCCGCAGATCGGTGGCCCGGCGCAGTCAGGTGACCCCGTTCCCCCACCCGCATCCCGCTTCCCGGAGGTGGCGGCGGGGACGGCCGGCGGGAGTTGCTCCCACGCGGGAGCTGTCCCGGTGTGGATCCGCGGCTGGGGGGAGCCGAAGCCACTGATGCTTCCCCCGTCTGCATCATGGTCCTGTCGTGAACGCTTAAAATAGTGCGTTGGGGGATCCCAAAACTGCACGTAGACGAGATTTCTCCAGAATATTGTTGTGATGTTATTGCTATCAAAAACATCTGAAATATGTCACCAGAAGGGTTTTCTGTCTGTTATCTAAGATACCCTAAAGGTCTTGGTTACAACCCAGCTACACTCGGGAGGATATATTGCTACAATTTTATTGTGTAATTGAAGCCTACCGGAGTGATCCGTGGAGTATTGGGAAATGTGGCGTACATAAATTACCATAAATTGGCTGAACTTAGTTTTGGAGTAAAGTGGTTTAAGTGGGTGGGGTCTAAACGAAATGGCATTGGTAGCAATTACTTCGAGCTGCCGGAAGAACAAATTTCAGAAGACAATGTCAGTGCGTGTTATTAATTAGCTGGAGGAAACATTATGTACAGTCAGTATTGAAGAGTTGTGCACACCAAGTGATAATTGGGTTGTGTTGCATACAAAGACATATGGCACAATTTTCATTTCTTATACCAAGAGCAGAACACTGACAAGGGATTGTGGTCTGTGACAGTATGAAACAGCAGCTTTTTTAATACTTCATTCTTTTTTTTTTTTTTCCCTAACAACACAGAGTTTCAAAAATCCTAGGTAGCCTGAAAGCTTGGGAATGCTGTTAAAATGATGCTCAAAAGTTCCAGTTATATTTTCTGTGGGAAATCTCTTCCAAAATAGCTGTAAAATGTGGTGCCTTGGACCACTGAAGAAAGGTGTTAGGATTTTCACATTTTCGGTATTGGTTAAATCTCCTTCATTTTTGCAGAGCAGATAGAGATTTTTGGATTTCAAGATTCAAAGTTTTTCTCAAAGGCAGTATTTGAATATAGAGAGGGATTTAATTAAAAAAAAAAAAAGATGTAAAGTGTGTATTGCTGTTAGCAGTCTGCATTAGGAGTCTGCAAACTTTAAATGTTCCTGTAAGAGAGACTCTCATATTCCAATAGCAAGAATGTGTCCGTGCTTCTCAGCTCTATTCAGTAATGAGTAGCAAATAAATAAACCCTGGAGCTGCACAGAAAGATAATACTGTGTTCTTTAGCATTACTGTTCAAGTACGGACAAATTTTAGTAATATTTAGAAATTGTTCCTGTTACCACAGAAATGTTAACTTCAATGCCTAGGAATTTGTCATTAATGGAGTGATTTGTGGCAGCTGCCTAAGAGGTACACGAACAATTTTTCCTCTGTACTTCACAATCAATTATTTGGGTCATACTCCCAATTGATTTCAGAGGAAAGAAACAGTTGGTATCTACTGATACTTCATGTTCCATTACTGGCATTAAGAGTGACTCTGAACTTTTTTTGGTAACAGTGACAGGAATTTAGAATGGCTTGACTTTAAAAGAGAAACTTTCTTTTTAACTGGTATATTATAGAAGACAAAAAACAACTGCACAAACTGTTTTGGAATTTGTTGACTCTACACAGTAGAAATTTAGAATGGTTTTATTTCCTGCAAGCAAGACAGTTTTCAACTTTATGCTAGACAAAGTATTTAATTAGTGGTGCAACTTTTATTAATGTCTAGTGTACATCTTCAGTGTGAAGGTCTGGATACTTTCTGAACTAGTCCGTATTGTTATCAACAGTTACTGTCACTGAGATTCTCATCTGTGTCACCAAAAATTGTGATTGTTAATACTCAGCTAATTTTATGTCTTCACATTGTCAAAATATTGAAGCAAAAGATAAGTCAGATAATCTGTACTATTGCCTTAAAATTTATGCAGTGCAAGCCGAATTTAAATGCAAGTAATAAAGAAACCCTCCAGTATTTTGGTTATAAGGCAGCAAGTCACGATCTCAAGCACCCAAAGGAACAAATCACCAGAATGAAATTACAGAAGCCCTTTAAGATTTTAATTTATCTGCCACTACTTGCGTATTCTTCAACAAGTAATGAAGGTAATGAATAAAAAGCACTGTGAAAAATTGTTTTATTTACATCTATATCGCATTTGGTCAGTACTGCTCTACACAGGACTCCTCTATTTCTTCTTGAAGTCAATGGATGGACTTCCATTGACTGCATACAAAGATTTTCTTGAGCCAAACCAGGACCACTTGACCTGAAAGTTTCTTGAGGTATTTCAGGCAAATCTCATTCTTGACAAACATGTTATCTGAATTTTTGGTGCATGATTATCTTAATGAAAACCTAAGGTGCTTTAAGAAGGTAAGACAAGATGACAGTAGTACTCTTTAAATTCAGAGTGAGGGGGTGTGATCTACTGAAGCTGTATTGCTTTTGGATTTAAAACCAACCACCATCCCCCCCGAAATAACCCAACCCCACAAAACAGGAGTTCATGTTTGTAATGAAAGCCACGCAGGAAGTAGGAACCATCTTGAATAAGGATGCACCATGGAGGGAGCCTGGGACTTAACAGATGGGGAGTTGGGGTTACCATTTCACAGGATAGCTTTAGATGAAGTCCCAAGAAATTGCCTGGTGTACTGGCTCTGTGAAACCCAGATTCACAGCTTGGCTGGTGGGATGCACTGGAGGTCTACATGAGGGCCATATAAGCAGCTGGAAAGGGTTCTTGCTGTTAAAAATAACACAGAGTCAGTGATTTTTTTCTTGACTGTAACTGTGCTTTCAACTTCATAATGAAGACCTTAAAGGAGATATATTAATGACAAACTGAATAGTCATTTTGAGGCACAAAGATAATTCTTAACTGAATCAGAATTGAGAAAAATAGAATCGGTCTGTGTTAATCTCACATTAAAGCATATGGAGGGAAGGAAGCATGTCTAAGGGCTGATTCATCACACCTCACACTTGAATTCTGCACCAGATATGCCCATGTCTTGGGTGATATAAAGCATGTAGACTGTATTTTAATGCACTAAGGTGCACTTAAAAGCTGGGGGTTTCTCACCATAATTCTGCATTTTTTCCATTTGTTTCCTGGTTTCTCTTGTCAAGTCTTCCAGTTCTTCAGCCAGCTTTGATGTCCTTTCCTCCTGCCTTCACAGGCCAGGCAGAGGTTTGGACCCCACCCTGTCCGTGCCTGAGCCTGCATCAGGCCCTGTGCTGTTGTTCTGCTTCTCTCTCTTGCTCTTAGGGCCAGTGGTACAAACAGAGCTCCTGGAGAGGCTGGCTGTAACCATAGTGATAGCAGCAGTCCTGAACAGATCTGTTTAGCTCTGGGGAGGGGGAAAAAAAGACTTTCCAAAGGACAAGCATCCTCCTGACTTTGTATCAGGCTGGAGCCAGGTAGTTGGCATTATGCTCCCTCTACAGCACATGCAACAGAAGTTGCAAAACAACAGTAGGTACTCAAATCATGCAATACTCAGGAGTTTCTGTGCTTCTGCTATTGAATATAACCTCTGTGCTTGGTCTTGTGCGGGTTCTGTCCACAACGGTTCATTCAGCCTCCTTTAATGGCAATTGTTCCAGTAGTTCCTTTGGTTGCTGTGACATAAAGCAGCAATGAGAAATTAGAGCAGGTTGTCAATTTTCCAGTCAGAATGATGGTCTGAGAAGAATGTAGCCTGAATGTGTTTGTACATCCCAGGTAGAAGATTCATTACATTTTGGAAAACCACTTGAGCTACTGAATCTAAGAGAATAGCAATACACAGTGCTAAGGGCACAGGCTTGAAGGTGTGAGTATATACTCTACATCCCATAGGAAATGCCTTTTCTGTGTCTTTGAAGAACTTTGAAAATTAAAAAGTTAGTTTAGATAAGAGAGAGAATTAATAGAAGAGAAAAGTTACACAAAGAATAGCTAACAAGCTCTCTTACTGCTCGTTAAGCCATGTCAGAGTGAGGTCATGTTCTGCAGAATATGGAGTGACTGCATATTACAGAGTTGATGGTTACAGAAAGGTGGTAATTGGCATGTTCTGTACAGAGGAAAAAGGTGTGTTCCTTCCCCTTATCCAGCATGCTGGTTCCTTCCCCTTATCCAGCATGCTGGTCCCATACAAGGACAATCTTAAAATCTATGTTATCTTAGAGACCTCTTTTGACTGATGTATTAATGGACCCCATCATCCACATCACAAGGATAGCTTTTGCTGCTGGAGTAGCTTTTGGCTTATGTCTGGCAATAACACTGAGGTTAATAGACCAGAAAGGGGACAGATGGACACATTTATCAGAAATGGAGCAGAAGTCCTGTAATCATGAAAGTCAGTACCTGTGAAACTCCTTACTATTTAGTATTGATTTTGGTCATTAATTTTGTAGTCCTGATAGAGCTTCCAATGGAGAAGTCTGGAGGTAGGAAGTATATTGCACTTCCACACAACAGATTCTGACTAGGCTTAAATTTGTCTTTTTTTTTTTTTTTTTTTTTTTTTTTAACCTTTTCTTTTACACTGAGCACTAATCTTTTATGGATTTATTTAAACAAGCCTGTGTACCAAAAGCTACCTAACTTACTGCTTCTATAGGTAATATGTATTTTAATATAGTCAATGTGGAAATGGCAGCTTTCTATTGATATTAGACAGAGGGGAGAATTAATTTAAGAAAGTTGCAAGTCAACTTCAATACAAATGTTCTGTATTCCATTGAAGCTGTTGATGTTGGAAAGGGGAACATTTATCAAAAAATTTAGGTGGAGTCATACTGAGCTTCACAGACAACATGAAACAGATTTGCAGGAGTATAAAGAAACAGATAATTTAGTACTAATTGATGTTTAAAATGTATTACTCATTGACTAATTGACAGTCCTGTCTTTGAATACAAAGTGAGTCTGAAGGCATTGATCCCAACTGTATCATTTCCTCAAAGAGAGAAGGACGCTGCCTGAAATAAAATCTAAATTTCATCTACCATTGAAATTTTGGTCCATGGAACGACAACAGACTTTTAAGCTACCTTGGCTTTGTGGACATTAAATTTTTCTTTTTAAGCAAAACCAACTTTTTTTTGTAAAGGTGTATTATTTTGTTATTCATACTGACAAAGTGGCAGCATTTTGCTGTAAATGGTAAATTGTTGTATTAATAATAGTAATAATTGTACACCTGTAATAATTGAATTTTAATACAATAGTGGTTGTATCCTGGCTATGACCATCATGTATAGAACCGGGGATGCTTCACTGACTTCTGTCTGCTCTGCCAGCGGAAGCATCAAATGCTGTCTCTTACATTGAGAACAAGTGGTGCAAACTGTGCCTGAGAAGCAGCTAGCAATGATTTGCAAAGGAGAAAACCTCTCTATATTCTTCCAAAAAGAAAAGGTTGTCAAGAGAAGGAAATTCTGTTTCTTTGCTCTGCTAAATCAGTAAAGGCTGCCGACCTGAAGCCAAAGCCTGATCTCTCACCTGCTTCTCTGCCTCTTGGCAAATCCCAATTTTTGCAAAATAGGGGCTGCTTTTAAACAGTAACTTTTAACATGCTGAAGTACTCCTTTTAAAATTATGTGCAATTACAGCTTTTTTTTTTTTTTACATGTTGTCTAGTATCTGCAGGAGCTGATGGACAGAGAGTGCTAGGCAAAAGCTATTAAGACAGTGGGCCTTCAGCCAGGTCCAGGAAGGGTGACCCACCTTCTTTTTAAGAGCTCTGCTGGGTGATGTGAAGTGTTTATTTGAGCTTTTTGACATCCTAGAAGCAGGTTTTAACCAAAGAAGAACTTGGTGTGTTGTAGAAGGACGCTGACCTAAAAGAAGGAAGCTGTAGGAATTCAGTGTAATGATAATCATTTTCCTCCCGGTCTGTGGAAGTGTGGTACCATCCAAAGTTCAGGAGTGAGCTTTCAAGCATGCACTCCCTGCCCTGTCTGCTGCTGCTCAATGTTCAGAAATTCCCAGCTGTATAGTAAAGTGACAGTCAACGTCTCCTAGGAAATTTCTGTAGTTTTAATTTCAGTGACAGATTTGTTCAGCAGAAGTTCAATAGATGCCAGATATATGTCAAATAAGAGTACAACTTTCAACCCAGAGGGTAAAATAAATTTTAAGCAAAAAAAGATAAGTATGTATTTAATAGGAAAGGGAGATTATGAATTGTGATACCTTATGACCAAATATGACCTCTGTTCACTTGAAAAAAAGCTGGTTTAGGCAATCAGATATATGAATGTATGCTAAAAGTTATATATGCAAATATGTATAACATAGTGATTTTTTCCTGTTTTTAGCAATACTTAATCCATAATCTTTTAATAGTTTGGTATTTTCAGTGCACATCATAATTTTGCTAAGGGCTGTGAGCCTAAAACTCAGTCTGCTAATGTAAGCTCAAATTCTTCAGCTATTATGCTTTTGAAGTGGTAGTGTGACTGGTACAGCTTAGTGAGTTCTCACTTCCTACTCTTCCAGGCTTGAAGTTGCTCTTTAACTGAATCTGTACACCCACAGGACACTTTTGATTGCACTGGCCTCCAGTGGCAAGCTAAGAACCATTTTGGTGGTGGGATGTAGTCAATCAACCCTTCACTCCTCCTTCTTGACTTTATGACTCTCACATTTAATTGGTCCTGTTTGCACAATACTGACTGTGTCACAAGTATGTAAAAGACTAAGCCCTTCTGATTTTGGATTGCTTGGTAAACTAGGATCACTAACAACACTTTAATGCAGTCAAGTGCATATATCTAGAAGCAAATCCTATAAGATTACTTGCTGGAAAGCTTTTACTCTGAAAAAGGATTAGGGGTCATTGCAGGCAAACAACATATTTGAACTTTCAGTGTGATGCTGTGTGGAAAGACCTTGTCAGACTTAAGACTTTGTAATCAGATACCCCTAACAGCACTGGAGTGTCATTTCCATTTCTGTTTATGACTGGAATAACACTGGCACTACAAGACTGCTTAAACTCCTATTTTCATGTCCTCTTTATGGAATTTTGAGAAAATGCATTAGCGTATTAGAAGGCTCTTTCTGTCCTCCTTATAACGAGACCCTGCTTTCTTGCCCATGGGGTATTCCTCATTTCTTTCCTTGCATCTTCTTGTTGTGCAATGATTTTCTTGTTTCATCAAAACTGCTTATACTTGAAGAGAAATCCAGAAAAGCCATCCTCAACTTGAAAATTTGGACCCAGGTTCATAGATTTGGCACTGAGGAGATGAGCTCATTTTATTCTTAAGACTGTAGGAATGTTTCCTCGCATGCTACACAGTTAGGTGACACACAAGAAAGCATAATTTCTACAGGAGGTGCAGCACCTGACCTCAGTGAACTAAATTGCTACTTAAAGAATATGCATCAAAGTTGATTTCTTCTTGAGTTTAGTGCAATTGGGTAAGGACATTGTGGAGTGCTCCAAATATTAAAAAAACAATAATTACAGTAAGGAGTGCTTAAGCATCATCCTTAACAGAGCCAGGCTGCGTTTATCCTGCTGCTGTGGAATACTCAGTGTAGCAGGAAAACAATTACCTGTTAATTACTTTGGGTTCAGAAAGAGAGACAAATATTTCCTGATGCCAAGTTGGGTTTATCCTGTGAGAAGAATAAGCCCAATATTATTGACATTTTTCAATCTTTATTTAGGTATCTGATGAGACAGTTCTCTAGAAGCCCTGACTGCCAGCACTCTCCTTGAAAGTGATGGTACTATGGGTATCTCACAGCTCTGGAAAGTGTTGTTTTTTTCAAAGATTGACAGGAGCAAGTTATTGACCCTACCTCAGATTAGAAATTGTGTGTGAGAGCTAATAATGTGCTAAATTTGGGGTGACTTAGAGAATGCAAGGCTATAACTAGAAAAATGCAATGCTCTTTTAGCATGCACACTTGTATATGTAGCCTGCATGGTTTGATTAAGAAATGCTGCTTCCAGTGGGCAGAATAGTGAAAACGATCTCCAGAAGGAACTGTGATAAAGGAAGTGATAATCCAATACTCCCAGAGTGGGGCCACATAAAAAGAAGCATAGCAGAGCCTGCAAGAGCAGAAGGTTAAAGATGACTACGAATTTTTATGCTTGAAAGAGAGGAACAACCTCTAGAAGCAAACATGGTTTGAGATCAATATGTAGACAGACATTGCCTAACTGATCACGTCTACTGGGCTACTTATTTATATCCCCATGTATACAACTAATGCCTATATGGAAAATTTCAGTCTAAAATTATAACTGATCCACATCTAACAGGAGCCTCATTTCTACATGTTGTTAATAGAAAAATTACGGCCATTACTGAATAATACTGATTGCTGACAGTTTTGCTTCACAATGTAATTTGCTTTAGCCTTCCTTTCTATGGTGTCTTCCATTCAAAGAACTCCAAGTATTTCACAAATGCTAATTTAACCTCCCAGCTTCTCTGTATGGAACGTAAGCGTTATTACCCCCAGGGACTGCCTTCTCTTTGTGTCAAGGAAGTGCTCACCATGTTGCTGGTGGTGCTACAGACCTTCCATAATAAGCTGTGTGCAGCACCTGACACCTAAGGAGCAGAACAAATAAAAGACTATCTTTGTTCAACATCAAACAATTCTGATAATAAATCTCTAGGCACTAAGTCTGAAAGTGGTCAGGAAAATGCAGCTGAATGAAATAAATTTTAAAAAAGATGCAGCAAGAGTGTGATAGAGAAAATACGTATATCGTGTTATGCTCCATTTATATTTTGGTGTACAAACATTATTGATAAGCACATGGACAAACATACGTGTGGCTTGCAGGTGTAAATTACAGTAAGTAAGTCTTACTGCTGTACTTTACAATTGAGAGTGTGGAAGTTCATCCTTTTGCATCTTTTTTCTTTTTTTTTTTTGCATTTACAGTGTCAGACTTGGCAGATCAGGGCAGAACACTCAGTATTTGTGGGTGTTTCATCTTGATGAGTGTGAGTGGGGCTACTGTAGAGGGAGGCTAGCTCACTGCATAATGCTAATGTATTTACATGTCTTTTCATATAATAGATCATATGCATTTATGTCCCTTTAGTAAGCATTCATAAAATAAACAGATTTTTCTCTATAACATGAAGACACTACTTTTTACTTACACAGAATTTCACCTGGATTATAAAGCTATTTGATAACTACTCATGAAAAGACAGAATGTGCACACCTTTCATTTAGACCATGTGTACATGTTATGTACATTAATAGTAGAGTCATCATTAAATAAATTAATTTTTCAGTGGGGTAAACTGGTATTTCTCTCTCTATACTGACATTGGAGAGTTCACCAAATCAATTATGAAGGTTTCATATCCAGAATGCTCGATAGTCATTCTAATTACCAATATTGACTTTGGAACAGATGTAATGAAGTGGAATAACTCATTTACATTGCATCTTGTCAACATCATTATTAATTTAAAACATCGATTTTTGAAGATTAAAAGTAGTTTTTGAGGATCTGGGTTGGCAAACAAATAACTGAGCAGAATAATGGAGCTGCCAACGCCCTTTCATACCACTCCTGCCCCATAAATGATCTGGAAACCTACCAGGATCATCCCACAAGTATTTTTAGTGGAATAAAAACAACATATGGATAGCATGCTGTCTCTTTCCAGCCCCTCAGCAGAAAAGATGGCTGATCTCAATCATGAGTAACAGTAATGGGGATGCTGCAGCTTTTGCATCTTGTTTTTCATCACGGTTTTTCATCACCTGTATCAGCCAGAGAGAATTTTAGTGTTCACTGCAATGCATCAAATAGACCCTAGCTCAGCTGTAGTGTTGAAGTTAGGCCCAAATTATGTGGTAAGCCTTTATTTAAAACACTAGAGCAGTCTGTAGAATTAATTCAAACTTTAGAGATTACCTCAGCATTTAGACTGTTTGGATGATATGAAGCAATGCAGGAATGTCCCTGCATGCTCTGATTTTTGGTGTGTTGGTTCTTCACTGCACTCAGAAATCCTTGAAATGTTATTGAACTGCCTCAAAAAAAATCCGAAGGGAAGGAAAAGGTTTCTTCTGTATCACTGCTCACAAACTGGGAAAAACAAAATCAGAACTCTTTAAACTTTCTTTTCCATTGTGCAGTGGCAGAAAAGGATAACGAGGTAACACGTTTTTGCCCAGATAAATCAGATGCAGCCAGCCTTGCCCCATGCATCTCTCACACACTTACCTCCTCTGCTCTAGTTACCTTGGAGGGTTAATGTCTGATTGCATTGTTTTACAATTCAGCCATGTTCTGGTTCGCTATTCATGTAGAAAGTTTTTATATAGATGCTTTATGAGAGCATAAGAGACGAGTACAGAATATAAATTGTTCACATTTGACAGATTCTCCTTATGCGTTTGATGCGGGTGTAAAAGAAGAACCTGGGTCTTACAGGCTTCATTACAGTAAGTGTAAGACCTTGCACAAAGGCTCTGTAAGAATGGCGGGATTCTTCTGAGACAGAGTGGGGTTAAGAAAGGCAGAACTCTCCAAGAAAATCAAGTATAAATGCAGGAATCCAAATAAAGTGGATACAGTAATGTTGTGGGGGGTGGTTATTACTGTTTTGTCATTTGCATTGCTTAGGGGTTTATGGAAATTTTCAGAAATGTCTCTGTTCACAGGTCTGGAAGTCAGGTTTCATTATAACCTTTGCTGTCAATCCTGACACACAAAGCTGTAAACAAATAAAAATTTCCTCTGAAACTCACTGAGCCATCTTTAATTTTGGCACCGACTTTGCTGATTTTGAACAATTGGATGAGATGGATTCTTCATGATTTCTCATCACTGTGAGTCTGTAAACTTGGTTCTGGCTCATACTCAATCCACAGCAACAATAAATTGTTTTAGTCTTTTCCAGGAAAATTACATAGCTGAGGTATCAGTTCAAGTGCATATGCATCTTCAGATTGTGGTTTGTTTGGGTTTTTAAGCAAGGGTAACTAAACTTTGTTTCTCCATGTAACATACATAGCAAATAAAGAATTAGGTGGTATTTCTGAGTGGATTTAGATATATTTCAGCTTAGGTCATTATATTTCTGTTTTCCCAAAAGGACAAGACTAAATAACATAAGATTCATAGCAAAGAAAATAAAACAGGATTTTCTTAAAACAATAACAAAAACTGCAGTCAACCTGCTTCAAGCACCCACTTAAAACAATAATGAAAACTGCAGTGAAGCTGCTTTAAGCACCCACTCGAGGAACAAGTGAACCAGTTACTTAACATTTGATGATCTAAAAATGATGTGTTGACATATACTCAGCTTGAAATCAGTTGAAGATGCTTTGGGGATTGTATTTTAAGAAGAGGTTTCCTAAATAGATAAGACTGTGATGCTTTTTTCAGTACCTAACATGTAAGTATTGTCTTGAAATAGTAAAAAATGTGAAATTTTCCTAGAAAAATAATCACTGGGAAAAAAAAAGGTAAAAAATGTCCCTCTAAAACTGGTGAAACACGAGATCATTGCAGAAGCATTGCTCTCCAGTTCTTACTCAGAAGGGTAAAGTCCTTGTCTTGGGCTGTATTTCCTATATTCTATAACCTTCTTCAAAGCTACATGTGGTTTTAGTTCTCATTTATACACATGTCACTATTACAACAGAGAATATTGTGCTAGCAATGCCAAAAGTGTGAAGAGATGGAGATTTACCTCTAGGAATGCAATTAATTTGTTGAAATTTGGACACTGAGCTAAGCTATTTATCTGCTTTCCAGCCAAGAAGTGGCAATTCCAAGCTACACTCTGTCTTACCATAAAATAGATGTCTTCATAAAGATCAGATGAATCCTGAATAAATTTCTCCCCTGACAATAAAGGAAAGCCAGGTAATGAGTTCACACACAAATATCCATGGTGTGGGCACCTAAAATGACCTAAGACAAATGTTAGTCCTAGCTTCACCAATTGAATTTAAATTCTGTGGCCTTTACTTCCCCATTAACGTTGGTTTTTTTCCCTGAAAGAATCCCACAAAGCAGAGACACTTGAAAAGTATTATCTCTGCAAAACGCATAACATACAGGAATCTAGACGGTGTCTTTGTACAGTGTTTTTGTATCCATCTACCAGGGATTTCAAGAGTGTCAGTAATTCCTTATAGCTGACAGTTTCAAAGGCTGCTCAAGTGTAGGATGAACACCTGGTCTTCAGCAACAATAAAGGCTCCAGGCTGTACCAAAGGTCAAAAAGACCTGCTGAGCTGCTGTAAATACTTCAGAACATCCTCCTTTGCAGCCCTCTTTTATGACGAAAAAAGAAGTTTTAGAGAGGGTGAATTTAGAGCTCTCCTCAAATCCTGAGTAAATAGGCTTTAATATTCTTCCTTTAAACTGAGTGGGAGAGGTGGGGGAAGACAAGAGAGAGGAAATTCCTTGTGTTTTGTAGAGGCAGATGGAGAAGGAACAGGACATCTGCTCCTCCAGCAGGCTGCAGTAGTGGCTGCTTCCACGGAAGAGACCATCAGGAGGGTTTCTGACCTATTTGTGCCGTGTGCTTTTATCTCCTGCTACTTACATGACCCAGTAATTCTAGAGCAGGGAAAGTTATGATGTACTGTCTGCATACCTGCTTCAGGGACTTCCCACTCACACAGCTCCATGTCACACTGGATGATGCCCCCCTGTCCGTGCACCTCTGTAGGATGGGTAAAAGAGTTTTACCTTAATATCAGCATCCCATTCCAGCAAGTAGACTTTAACATGACAGGTTTTGCTGTAAATGCAACACTAAGATCTTCATCCAGCATAAATCAGGGTTGTTTTACCTCAGGAGAAGAAACTGCAAAATTTGAGGAAGACACTCTGTGCTGTTGTACCCAGTTTGGTGACACTTAGACCCAGTGGCAGCTCTGCGTCTGTCAGCTGGCAAGGCTGGCAGAAGAGACACACTGAGAGACTCTGTGTGTGCATGAGCATAAATGTGCAGACAAGCACATGTAACATGCGGGAAATTTTAGAGGTCACGATGGCACAAACCAAGAAGGCACCACAGAACCTAGGAAGTATATGATGGTGTGCTCACACAGCAGCCCTCTGTGCTTTGTCTTAGCTTAGATAAATGGAAAAAAAAATCTTTCCTTGATGTAAAATAGAATTAGTTTTCTTACCTGTAGGCACCAGGGAAGCAACTGGTAGGAAGGACGCAGGTTATTGTTTGTATCTACTGACAAGTCCCTCCTTGTGGAACATGAGCACTGATAATAGGGCTATAAAGGGAATAAGCTATTCCTTGACGTGAATAAAAGTTTTAGAATTTGAATCTGAGAGAGCATCCTGAATATGTTTAGATTTCCCTTTCCAAGTTTTTGAACTTGTCTAGAAGTGCCAGACATAGATCATCACAACATAGACTGCTCCAACTCTCTTGCAATCAAGAGCCAATACAAAATCCTTCAAAACTGAAAACAGTCATTTCATTTAATGTTTCTCTCTATGATTCAGCACCTTCTGTGACTTCAAGATGCATTTGACTGCTGGAAAACAGACATATATTTCTTGCATTTAGTTCTTTAGTTTAAGAAAACCCGATGTTTTCACTGTCGGGGCATAAACTTTAATAAATATTCTACCTTCTGACTGTTTTTTTTTTATTCTTACAGTTGACTAATAAGGTACATATTTCATTCCAGATTACCAGTGCCATGTTTCTGTAATAAAACTAACTGGTATTTGATCACCTGCTAGCCAACATTCTTGCCACAGATTTTGAAGCCACAACTAGACATAATACTAATTCTGCTATCAAAACCAATTCTGGAACAATTCAGCCCACAATCTGCACACACATGGGAGAGGCTAATCTTTTTTATTTCTTTCTTTTTTTAATTAAAAATCTGTAAGACCAAGGAACAGAGTTAAATATGACATTGATTTTATATTCTTGCTCACTTGGGATGGTAGAGCTCAGAGCATGCCAGGCAATACTTCTTTAACATGATTCACATGTTCCTATTTTTTTCTCTAAAATCCAGCTCATTCTGTCATTGGTAGGACCAAATATCAAAAATATAAATCAGTGCAGTAGTTAAGATAGTTAAGGGTATAATATATTTAAAGAGTTATTAAAATAAGCTATAATGTAATTCAGCAAGCTAGCAATCAGTAAAGGCTAAGTCTTATTTTCCTACTTATGTGAGTTACTACATTGCAATGAGATTAGTCACCTAACATAAGTAGGAGTTGGTTCTGTAATAAATCTGCAAACACACACAAGAAAATTGAGTTAATCCTGAAATACCATTTTTAGCTTGCTCTCATTGTGTCTCTTTAATATTGTAGAGGTCTCCTAGTAGTGACAGTTTTAACCTTGGCTCTCCTGCTTTTTGAGAGATGAAGTCAGCCCTTCATCTGAATGGTTTTTTCCTAGTTTAATATCCTCATCTGTTTTACTTGAAAGCTAGGCTAAAAAAATGAATAATAAATTTGATGAGAGCTGGTTAAAGAAAGCATTGCATTGAATCTGGATTGCTCCCAGCTGTCTTAATTGAACAAAGGGAAATTTTCCAAATACACCTTCTATATTGGCTGACTGCCTTAGAAGTTCTCTGAAGCTAGAAGAAAAAGTCCTTCCTCTCCAAATTAAAACACATACTGTAAAAAAATTCCAAACTATTAAAATCTGTTGTGTGAAGTTACACTAGAAATAATATAAAACAGATTCTTTCGTTACACTAGAATTAGGCTGTATTATGTGTCTGGATTGGTGTTGGAATAGATAACAGGATTCTAGTTTTTGAGATTGTCTAATTTTGTATATTGATAAAAACCTGTTTTTTTAAAGAAAAAGTTCTGGTTTTATCTGAATAGGTGTAAACTTTTAAAAGTACCAGGATTATTTCCTAACGATGTGGAAGTTGGTCTGCAAGGTCTGACCCCAAACTGAAGCTGGGGCTGCCAATACCTGAAAACAGTTGAAGAGAGACAGCTGGTGGCCTCAGAAGAATCAACTGGATCTTGGATTATTTGAAGATTAACTCAAAATGCAGTGTTTCATCAAGCCCCATCATCCCTTTGATATATTACCCCATGGTCTGTTGTGGCCACAGGTCTGCATAGCCTGATTTTCCAGCAGCAGTTGGAGGGCAATGCAATAGGTAAGTCGATGACTATCAGTGAAAAAAGTTCCACCCTTGTTATATTGGTGCTTTCTGACAGTGGGACAGGGTTTCTTCAACATTAAACTGCCAGGGAATTCCCTCTGGTGATGGGAAGCTACCATAGGAGAGGCAAAATCATGATGGTGGTAGCAAAGCCTTACAAGGGCTTTTCCTGGGGTGGAGGAACAGCAGCGCAGGAGTTGTGAGCAGCTGGCAGCATCCCCCCACCATGTGAACCTTGAAATACAACATCCATGCATCATTTTGCAAAAATCCCTTGCAAATTAGCAGGTTCTGGTTTTGCCTGTTATGGCACTCCCAGGATGGGGTCTGCCAAACCCCACCGGTGGGATGTCCAGGGCCTTACACCTTGCTCTGTAACGTTACAAGGCGGCACTTGTGGAATTGAAGGCAGCGGCTTGTATGTCGTGTCTAACAACAGCCTGTACTCCCACCACAAGACCAAAGATTCTTTTCTATATGGAAAATGTACCTGCCTCTCAGGAGCAGCAGGAACAAGTGGTCTTCGTAGTAAATAAGCCCAAGCAGAGAAAGGCAGCAAAAGTATACTTATTTAAAACAAAGGGGAGTTATTGATTTTTATCTGTACATGGTATTTCAGTCTGCTTGCAACAGCAATCTGCCTTATCTTCTCTAAACATAATTCCCTCTACTTGTCACATAAATTGAAAGATCATGGAAGCTGCAATTTACCATTGGGTATATGGCAATTACACCCAAATTACACTGAAAAATGAGTATACATAGAATTTCGTTTGCAGAGGCATGTAATAAAAGGATGCTTTTAAAGAGCTATTCAGGCTCTTAAAATTTAGGGAGTGCCAAAATTAGAAGAGCAACTGGAATTTAGCTCACTTATGAGTACAGTTGGTAATATACCTAATGGCACAGTCACATCCCTTTCCCACAGTGCTCCTGCCTCGTTTGTCTGGAGGATGGACAGACCTCACTGAGGGGCAAGTAATCAAATATTCCACTCCGAGTAAGTTCAAGCATTACTTACACATTTTTAACACGATTATTTAAATCCTCTATTGAATTATTAATCTCCTCATGAGATTTACTGTGATGATCTCTTTGCAATATTATCACTGTTTATCAACATTATTTAATGTATTCTTATAGCTCTGCTTTGAGGTTGCTCTTCCCTTAATTTTATGTCCAGGGACCTGAGACAGAGAGACCTAAGGAACAGATGTTAAACCCAGAATTATCAAGCATTATCTAAATTTGAGTGCCCAATTTTAGAAACTCAGAGCCTGATTTTTTTTTTATCTATTCAAATTGCAGCTAGCAATTTTAAGTGCAGCTGTGAACGTTCAGCCTTTTTCTAATTTAGACCCAGATGTCTCCAACTGGGCCACAAGAAAAAGAAAAATGACCGAGGCAGGGATAGCATCAATCTCTCCAGGGCAGCATTCAATTGCTCACAGTCCCCTGCCTCATTTTCTGCACATTTTATAACTTCTGGAGCTTGTGAAGCAGGAGTCATGCTGACAACAGCTAGAACAGATACATGACCCTGAAGCCCTCTTTAATTATTTGATTGCAGATAATTTTTTCCCAGCTTATTCAGTGCAGAGAAAGAATCATCTTCAGAAAAACACTGTAATGCAAACAGAGCAGGTTGCACATGCATTTCCCAACTATTAAGACCCTCACTTTGCAAACTCTGCCTTCTCTAGTACATCAATGGGAATATCTCCATGTAAAATATTGAAATAATTTCTTAATAAAAGGACCTTTTATCTTTTTTTTTTTAATTTCTTATCACTGCTGTGTTCTGGAGAAGAATGCTCATGTGGTGAAAGCCTAAGGCAAGAAATTAGGAAATTTATTTCCAGAATCACTTCTGCCATAGACTTTCTTAGTGACCTTGGGCACTCCTTATCCTTGCTGTCATTCCCTTTCATCATCTTGAGGTTTGGACTAGCACAAGGGCTGCTTCAGGGTAGTTTCGTGGAGCTCGACTCATTATTGTTGGTAGAGGGTCAGATTCTCAGGTGGAATGTGCTATGAAAGTGTGAAGTATTATGCAACAGCATGCTGCAACAGAAGTGACAAACACAAAGTGTTGTTGTGAAATACTAATAATGGCATAATTGTATTAGGAGATAAATCTTTAAAAATTGTTTGTACAATATTTCTTTATTAATATCACTATTTTTCCTTGGCCTGAGCATGATGATTAGGTACCAAGGTCCTGATGGCAAATATAAAATGTGCAGCATCACTGCCTGGCTTCAGAGCTGTACTACCCAGAACAACAAGTAAATACACGTGTAGGACTGGGCTGTCCTACACATTAATCTGAACTACTTGGATACCTGCACCAAAATATATTTTGATATAGCCCAAAACAATCTTTTACAAGGAACAAAAGTACCCAAGCTTGAGAACAAAGTACTCGAGCTGTGTCTTTATGAGGGCCATATGTTTGGGACAAGCAGACAAGCAGCTCTCCAGGAGAACCCAGCACCACACAGGATGTGCTTGAATGGGGTTGCAAGCAGCAGAAGTGTGGGAAGATAATACTGTTGGTGGAGCTGGTGAGATGGATATCGAAATACCACAGAGTCCTTTGATCATTTTAGAACATAGGGGAGAATGCACAGTTGTTACTTGGGGTAGATGTTAGAATTTTATAAAGATATTAAATTACTCTGAATTGGTATCTTTCTCGAGAAAATATGATAGGTGGGATAAGTCTCTTCAATTGGGAAGGAAAGCTATAAAAAGTCAGTGCCTGGAACTTTAAACTAGGCAAGCTTAATAGGGAAAAATTCAGGGGGTTTTTAGTAGGCTGGTAACTAATTGTGGGACTATGTGGATAGTGGTGGATTTTCT
The DNA here is from genome assembly GCA_013399195.1 of Dicrurus megarhynchus. Taxonomy (NCBI): domain Eukaryota; kingdom Metazoa; phylum Chordata; class Aves; order Passeriformes; family Dicruridae; genus Dicrurus; species Dicrurus megarhynchus. Next base: position 1,001,429 of record VXAD01011639.1, on the reverse strand, counting down.
GTCCTTTAGGAGTCACAGCTTGGATGCCATCTGGAGGATAGGCAGTAGTCCAAGACAAAAACATCAATATCAATGATATACAGGACAATCTAATGATCCCTTTTGGCCTGACACCCAAGGAATTGAAGTTCACAGGAGTTCTGCCATTGACTTTAATGAAGGCAGGATTTCATCTTCTGTTCCCAAGGCTTTAATAATAGAAAAGGTATTAATTACCTCTGCTCAAATGAAAGGAGTCAGAATGATGTGCAATACCATGAAGAAAAGCTGCCAACAGAAAGCAGCAATGATGCAAATTGAAACCAACTTTTTTTTTTTTTTTTTTTAGTGAGTGTTTTCTGCATTTCAGCTGCATAGTCTCTTGAAGCACATCTGTGTGGTCAGTTCTAATTATAGAGCACTTCTGGGACATAACCCTGCATGCAGTTGGAACCAGGGCTGCATCGCAGACTTTGAAAAGCAGCAGATGAGAGGGGGAGATCCTAGCAATCCAGATTTTGCAAAAAGGATGGATGCAATTTTGGTAATTGAAGGCAAGGGAGGTTGTCAAAGACAGGTCAACTGCATTTGAAGGTCAACTGCGTTCTCAGTGAAGAGAAGCAGGATTAACGGCAGTGGATAATTCTGGACTCTGGAGATGACTGCATCTCTGTCAAAGAGCCAAGAGAAAAGATAGATTCTTCTGCTTCAGCGGGGTTGACTATTGCTTCAACTTCAGAAACTGGCATATTTGTATCACATTTTATTTGCATGGAGTTGCACTGTTTTTTCATGGCAGTTAGAACTGGGACATACAAATTTTGCATTGCTCTTTTCTGACAGGACCTATGTTTTAAAGGATTCACTTAGTCTCAGTGCTTCTTCATCCCCTTTCCAAAACCAAAAAAGGTTTTCCTTCCTGTTGAAGTAAATGGACTTGTAATTGCCAAATACTACAATCCTGTCATTTGAAGACCAACCCATTATTCCAGCTGTAAGTTTCTCAGGCTGGCTGTAATGTTTACTACCCTTACAGTAATTGCTCTTAAAATATTTCTCTATGTGTTGATCAGTTTCATTTTCAAAAGCCAGACATCTTTTCAAGACATCTATACACAATACTGAAACCACAAACAATGTCAGTTGAACCATACCAAGAGTCACTTCAATGGAAATATTTGTATTTTTAAAGTTTCTTGCCCCTTCTCTGCTTTTTATCCTTTTCTGTCAGGTGGTAGGAGAATGACAGCATGTCTGGCTGGTCCAGCTATACTTCTACCTCTGGGCTAAATTGGAAAATAAGAGAATAATTGAGTAAAAGTCTTCTTAAGAAATCTCTATGATTGCTAGACTATTAGGGAATAGTTTTACCATCACTGCATCGTGATGGTAAAACTGACCAAATTCAGACACTCATGACAGCACCATACCCAATCCTATTTTCTGTACTTTTGATATTACAAAAGCCATCAAAAGTCATTACAGGTGCTGCTGTAATGTTACATCTACTCCCCTTGAGAAGAAGAGGTCCCAGTACTACAAGGTTTTTTGTCATTTGACAGCTTCATCCTATTAAACTCTCTCTTTCAGTATCCCTGCACCCATTTGTGGTATATTCACAGTTGGCTTTTATTTCTCTTTAATATTCTTGTATATTTTGTGTGTTGTGGATACACATCTCTCTTTTCTTCTTTTTTTTTTTTAATTCCTACTCCCCAGCTGCATTTATTGCTTTCTATAATGTGTATATCTCTTAAACAGTTTAGGCAACTAGCAATGTTTCATTGCATTTGGTTCCTACTGATCCTGGAATACTTGGGAGCCATACCTCTTTCTAAGTATCATAATTTTCTAAAATACAGAAAAGTAATTTAGGGCTTATTTGCAAAGCAAATGTCACAAATAGTGAGGGGCTTTCAAATTCTGAACCTTGAAGCCCCTGACTAGTAATATTCTGGCTCATGTGCTGATCCTACTCAAAACTACTCAAAGGGGATGCATCTACCATCCCCTTTGTCTGGCTCACACGTAATATATGCAGATGCACAACACCTTCACTTGAGTATTACATCAGAGACCTCACTGATGTTGTCAGGAGATGTGCTGCATGGGTAAGCATCAGGTGACTGAAACTATAGATACAGATCTGTAGACAATTTTTTAGTAATTTGGCCATTTAAATAACCAGATAAAATACCCTTCTTTTAAATTCAGTAGCAGTTTCCACAACATAAACTGACTAACCATCATTGCAGACATTAATCATATCAGTAAAAATTATTGGTGCAATATTATGAGTAACTGGAGGAAATTCTGAAATCTGTTTAGTGTAGACTGCACCAGCTGTTTGTGGGTTGTCAGTAGCTCAGAGAAGATGGCAGTGCAGCCAGTGGGATCCAGCTCAGGACAATACATCTGAATTCAAGCACATACTGTTGCCCACACACAAGCATCTAGAGCCTTTTGAACATCCCTTGGGCATCCTGCTGGGCCCTCAGCTCCTGCTGCAGAAGGATTTGCGTCTCCTGCAGGTCTCGCTGTCGCATGTGGCAGCTCTGTGTGGATGAGTGAGATACACAGGGGCATCTTGAACAGTACAAGGTGCTGGTGTGTGGGCGCTGCATCCCACTCCTGCCCTCTCTCAGTGGCTGTGGGAGTTTGGGCAACTGTCTCACATGTAGACTTTGATAAGCAGACATCTATCTGCAGGTGTTTGCATCCTTCCCTGTATGCCATTGAGGGAGAGAGATTCCTTTCAAGAGGTTGTTTAGACATACCTAGGGCTGGTCCTAGCTTTGATGTGCTCTACAGAGCACATTTCTCCACGGATACTTTGGGAGGTCTCACAGCTGTCCACAAATTCAGGGTCAGACCCTGGGACTGAAGCAAGAGGGAGGGGAGAGAAGACACAGACCTCTGCCTGGGGCTGGACGAGCTCTCCAGGCAGGGTTGGGGTTGTGCACACACCCTTGCCAGCACCACTGACTGCTCCCCTCAGAGGAGCTGCTGCTGGGGCAGGAGTCCGCAGGCAGCACTGCCAGCAGTGATGAACACACAAGAGATGAACACACAGACCACAGACACACTGCAGCACAGCTGGGGATGTGCTTGTCCACTCAGTGGTTTTTACATCTGAGAGCTGTCTTTGCAAAGCCGTGGGCATGGCCAGACAGCACTCCTAAAACAACACAGCCATCTCTGGCTGTAGCACTGAAGGCTGGCTGTCCTTCAGGATGCATGGGAGGAAAAAGGGGATGACACAGCAACTGATGTCTATAATGAACATATCATTTGTGTCGAAAAACAAATGCTGCATCTTCTCTAGCACTGCGCTTCCTTTTCTGCAGTAAAGAAGAAACTAACTTCCTAACTTCCTATGAAGTTTCCTTACTCCATGCCCCAAATTAATATTCTGTGCTTTGTATACAAAGGCCAATCTGAAAAGTATTTAGCCACTCCAGAAGGTACTAATAGCCTTTAGGAGCTCACATGCAGCATCAAACAGCTGGCAGAGAAGCGACACATTATTATCCATAGACAGATATAAAGGTATATTGTGTATCAGTGTCGTTGCTGATCTCATTACACTCATCCATATGCATGCTTGTCTTCCTAAAATGATCCTGGGGTGTGGGAGCCAGTCTCTGGCCATAGATGGCACCAAACAACCACGAGCGGAGCAATCCCTTCTTACAGATGGAGCAGGCGGCTGAGGCTGCAGCCGGGGCAGCCCGAGCAAACAGACTGCCTGCCATGAGATGACAGGAATGTCACAACTTCATCTTCCAAGACACGGTTCTGTATATCCCCCCAAATCAAATAACCTTTCTGAGTGTCCCAATTATTTTCTTCTGTTTAATTCTCCTCCCTAACCTCGGGTTTTTCCTTTTTAAATGCAGCAGCATATAGAAGGCCCTATCACAGTCATGGATAAAGAATGTTGACACTTTGAAAAAGCGTGGGATGGGACCAGTGAAGAAGACCTAGCAGTCTGAATAGGTTTTTGCATAGGGTTGTATGCCATGAAGCCTAATTTTTACATTTTCATGCAATTAGGTGAACTAATCATATTCTTAAAATGATGAAGCAGTATCTTAAAACCTAATTTCTGGTTTTTATTCCAACAACAGTTACCTGGATGTATAACGTATGTTTCTCCTGTGCCTCTCTGAAACTTAGAAAGTTTTTCATTTCCAGCCCAAATTAATTTGTGGTCATGTTTTTCTTTTTCATTTCTGTATCAACTTTGTGTTTTAGTTTAAATAGCTCTTCTCCTTCCCAAGTATCTCCTGCTCAACAGAGCTTCCCACCATTAGACAGTGTAACTTGCAGCCACGGGGTCACAGGCTCAGGAGAAAGACATTTTCTCTTTTAGCCTTTACTTGCATACCCTGAAGATACGCTCTCTAATCATTTGCCTGCCTTCAAGCACACTGTGCCATTATTCTCCATCCCTTCTTCTCCTTCCCTCCTCCTCAGTTATGGCCACTTTGAAACTCCCCTCACCGTGCCTTCCTTGCAGAGTTGAGTTAACAGCTTTTTCCATTTGGAAGGCTTATTACAAATTTTGCAGAGGTAGAGTCAGGCTTCTCTCCCCTCTGAAATTTATTTTGGTAACTTATTTTGGTTTTTATTTATTATATTTATTTAGGTAATTTATTTTGAAACAAGAAAAGTTAGACTAAAATTAAATAACAACCTGATGAACAGGCAACACTACTCATTTACTATACTTACTTAGAGGTGGGCAATTTGTACCAAAGCATAGCTACTGTATTTTGGTCCAGCTTTACTTCTCTCTTTGCAAACTTAATTGCACACATTAAGTGATATTTTGTGTATCCTTAGTTAAGAATAGGGGCTAGAAAGATTGCATGTTGCTGGGTCTGAATGCCTGCTTTCATAATCCTCAAGTCGGATGCACAGATTACATCTGGGAAGACTCCTTTCATTACATGTCCATTTCATTTTAGTCAATTAATATTGACTGATACCGAATGATTGCTACTGGAACTAAAAAGGGGAAAGTACCACATGAATATGGAAACAGGATAAGCAAATTTATTTTGCAAACCCAAATTTGGATTTTTAAGACTTTGTTCAGTTGTATCATTAAACAATAGATAATAAGTTCCAGAGATCGGGGATTTTGTGTGCATTCTGTAGAACACTTTAGCTATGAAATCAATTATAGCTGTATTGTGAGTTTTGCCTTGGTAAAGGTGGAACACAAAGTGCAGAAGTAGAATATTAAAAAGGTTCAATTGGCTTAGCCCAAAAATTTTGTATTAACAGTGACTCCCTCTGAATTAAGAAAAGAAGATAACATTTTCAGCATCAGTTTGGAATTTATTTTCTGTAAATTCTTTCACAGAAATTAAGTCCAAATCAGAGTACTAGATAAATTCACCTGCAGATCCCAGGACACCTAGTATCAAACTTATGCCTTTTAGATAGGCTGAGTATTACCTGCTTTCCAAAACCTAGCAGCAGGTTTTGTATGACCTCAGGCAGTAAAACAATCTCCACATGCACAGGCAGGTAGAGAGTTCCCAATGTCCTCAACATGCCTGAGCTCATGGAAAATGAAAAGACTCTCCTGTCAGGCCCCAGAGGTATTTGGAGCATGTACTGATGATGGCATGGAGGGTGTTATTTTTTCCTGACCCTGAAGCCTTGAAGCATGAAATTTGATTACAATCATTGTCCCATTGCAGAGCTGCAGAATTTATGAGTATTAAGAGCACAGCAGAAAGTTTCCTTTTCTCTGTAGAAGACCACTGGTGGGTACATAGGGTGACCCTCAGATTTCAAATGTGCACACACACACAGAGCTTTCCCTACCACACCCACAGGCAAGAGTGACACAGCTAATTCACCTGAAAGCATGTAAGCAGCATCTCTTTCCCTCCTGCATGAAGTGTTCAGGCATTCACCACTCTCTCTGTTCAGCTAAGCTCAGAGGGAAATTCCTGAGCCACATTTTGCTTCTATTTCCCAGGGTGAAACCACTGCGGCTTCTCCATATGAAACATGGTTTTCTAATCACCTCCCACCTTTCTTTTGTGAAAGGTTTTTCCTAACCTCTAAATTATTTGTGGATCTCTTCTCAAGGCTGGTGCCGTGTGGGCACTCTCCCAGCTGGGCTGCATGGGGGGCAGGTTTGCCCCCTCACTTACAGGCCACCTTCATCCTGACATGACCTCTCCTTCCTTACAGTGCCATGATTTGTCTTTCTTATTTTCCCATTTCTCCTCCTTGGAGCTGCTAATTTCCAGCATGTTCTCTTACACTGAAAATGTGTAGAAATATGCTTTTCCCCCCAATAACTGGGTCTTTCTCTTGTAGATGTTAGAGCAAACCCTACTGCATTGGAACCATGCATGCAGCAGATCCAGAGCACTAAGTAGCTGACTCCTAGTACACTTTACCAATGCAATCTTCTAAGATCCAAAATCTTGCCAGCAGAGACTTTGTGACTCATCCTGTGAGACATCAACATAAATGCTGAATAGCCTTGCACCAGAAACTGAGTACTGGGAGACCTATCAAAAACTGCCCAATTCATTGGAGATCTCCATTCTCATCTACCTTGAGACCTGTGTGTAAATGTCTGGATTTAGCACTTGCCTTCTTTCACCAGACTAAAGCTTTTAGATCTAAACATAAAAATAAATAATATAAATTAAATATGTTAATATGTATTAGATACATATTGATATAGCAAATATATATAAATACTTTGCCAAAACCCAAGCAGATGGTATTGACATATTGTCACTACTGCCCAAACTGTAGCTAAGTCAAAGACAGTGACATTTGATTTAAGAAGATCTACCTGCCATGAAACCATGACATTGATTACTTGCATTTTTCATAGAATCATAGAATCATAGAATCATAGAATCATAGAATCATAGAATCATAGAATCATAGAATCATCAAAGTTGGAAGACACCTTCAAGATCATCCAGTCCAACCGTTCACCCAGCAATGCCCCTGTAACCTCTAAACCACTAAACCACATCACCCAGCATTAGATGCAGACACATCTTGAACACATTTCTAGCCTCACCTCTTTGCTGCTACATCCTTATAGAAACCATGCCAGTGTTTTGCCTCTTAGGTTTCATGTATTTTTCCCATCTTTTTAATATTGCTAATGAACACAATGAAATACTTCAATACATTGAAATATTAGTGCTAGTAATGAAAAAATCTCTTTATTGAGTTCCTTTAAAATCCCAGGTGTGAAATTTCTAGGATGGTATATTTGAAAATGTGTAAATTTGATAGGCACTGCTTTGAATTTTCCCATGTCAATTTTATAGAAATGAAAAAGAAAACTTCTGCACCAACTGAAAATTTGTTGCTGTGGTTTATATTTTTCTTTTTGCCTACACAGTCTGAGCAGAAAACTGGTCCTTTCATACAGCTAAAGTATGTGGAGCAAATCTGAGCTTCATATGAGAGCTTCACACAGAGGCTTTTAGGAAGCAGCTTTGGGGACTGTCCCTGCCACTGCAGTGGTGGGTGCTTGGGGCTGCCCACTGCAGTGCACGTTCCTCAGTGCCTGCCACATTCACCGATGCCCAGAGCACACCCCTGGCTATTTCATCTTCAGCTTCCTCTTGGGAAGCAGCCGTAAATTGAATATATTTCAGCTACATGGTTGGCAGGTTTTGTGTGATTGGACACGTGATTCAACAGATGATTTTTCTGAGCATCTAAAGATCTGCAAAGAAAGCAACGTTTCTGGGTTTAGTACTCTAATCACTGTTTAATGATGCACTGTGCCTTTTCTTTCCCCAGCACTTATTTCTGATCTTCAGGGTGTATTTAAGCACTACAAAATTTAGCAGATTGCCAAACACTTACTGTGTATCTTGGCCCTAATTGCCTTACCAGTCCTGTTTTCTCTCCACAGTTATTACTTACGATACCTACACGAGGCCTTCCCCCAGATACCTTAATTGATACTGATGTTATTGATGACTGTGGTTTGAGAACTCTTGCTTCTGTTGCCATATGGCATTTTGCTCTCAGATTGCACCAAATACCAGTTATCTTTTTTACTGTATCGGATTTTAAACCACATAGGTGTTAGTGGATTATTTAAATAATTTTTCCTTCAGTGTGGAAATAGGCTTCCTACAGCTAGCTTGAACTCATCACTCGAGGGGAGTTAGAGGAGACATCACAATATGGCCACAGTAATCCTGGGAAGATGACTGTTGGGGAGGTTCAGGATCACTCTGTGCACTCCAACATTTACCACATGAGCTACAACCACCTTTGGTTGTTTCTTGTCACATTGCACAATGACAATCAGCAGGTTTTTTCCTCTGGACTATCATAACTAATGAACAATCACAACAAAAAGCTTGCTGCTTCATAGATTCATGTAACAATTTGTGTTGGAAGGGACTTTTAAGGGTCCTCTAGTCCAACCCCCCCTTCAATGAGCAGGAACAGCTTCAACTACATCAGGTTTCTCAGAACCCTGTCCAACTCAACCTTGAATGTTTCCAGGGATGGAGCATCCACCACCTCTCTGGGCAACCTGTTCCAGAAGCTTGAGAAAGCTTCACTTAACCAGAAGAACAAATATCATGGCATGATATGAAAGCTCCCAGAATTACTTTGATTTTGTTCTCTATGGATATGAACCTAAGCACCAGCCGCTTTAACTGAAATATTAAAATAAATCCTAGAGGATTTAATCTACATTCAGTTGGTTTTGTAAAACACTTCTGATGCTTCACCAAATTGTCCACAAGAGCTAAACATGTAGACAAATTCAACTCCAGCTAAGATAAGATCAGATATGCTTAAATATTGCATTATATTATTTTGGACTTTAATTGCCTGACAACATCTTTCTAAGACAACAGAGCTTTGAAGGAATATGTGTGTGACCGTAACTCATTCTTACTATGCTAGAACTTTCATATATAATCTCTTACTGCTGTTAATTGAGACACATTCTCAGGAAAGTTACATAATACTAAGTGGAAAAACTAAAATGAACCTATTTTTCATCATGAATAGCTGTGTCCCCAGTACAAGCTGAGAAATGCTAAAATATATTGACTAAATGCTGGCATATGTGGGCCAAGCATGTGAATCAGGTGAAGAACAATATAAGCATAAACATGTAATTAAAAGTGAATTCTTTGTCCTAAAGGAACCGAGCCAGCCCTTCAAGAAACTGCAAAACCTGAGGAGTATTACCAACACTGGAGCCATGAACGAGTTAAGAGCAGTTACTGATCCTCCATGAGACACCATGACTTGAGAATTACTCCTCAGTGGCAGTTGGATCTGAATTAATGATTTGGTTTTAGTAAGTTTAAAAAAATATGTTCATTTCTAACGTGTCTAAGCTAGTTGAGCAGGAAAATAGAATAAGCAAAAAGTACAGGACATGCTCAAATGAAATATTATCACTAAAAAGCTTTTAAATCAAGTGCGCAGTGTAAGTAAGCCAGCAGTAGAACAAGATGAATGGGCATTTCTGAGACTTTCTGTATGGTTGAGAAGCTAAAAATATGGGTCCTGATTTGTGACATTACAGAGCTTCAGCTTCAGCTTTTGTTGCATTAGATGCTCCAATATCCCTGTGAGTACTGGTCTCCACTGAAGTTAACCAGAGGAGATTTATAGGGGAGATTTAATTACAGGTCTAAGACCTTTATTTTTTTTTTTAATTCTATCTTAGATTCAGTTACTAAGTTTCCATTTTTCAGATTTCTTATTTCTTCTTCTTGATATCATAAAAAATTATTTAAAAAATATAAAATGCAACACATATAGTTGTACTTGCACAGCCTGCAAGCCACAACTTTGATGCTTTAGTGATTGGCACAAATGTGAAATAAAAAAACTTTAGGATAAAATGCCTGTCAGGTATGCCTCAAATTGAAATTCTCAGGACTTTGCTTTATTTTTTGGCTGTTAAAACTAGCTGTAAGAAAACAGGATCTTTGTTTCTTAAGACTTTGTTTCCTTCCACTATTTCTTTCCTATCCTGAGCCGCAGACTGTAATCCTGTTGTCACCATAATCTGTCGTGGGAATATGATATGATGCTGTTCTCACTGACAGCAAAATGTGTTTCGACTTAGAATCGCAGGGAACCACATTGTATAATCTCTTTCCTCAGTTTATATGACATAGAGTCGAGTCAGCCATAAAGTATCAAATGGGTAATAAGTAAAGTGTTGAGATAAGGAAAAGAATTAGAAAGCAGAATGTTCTGGGTATATGAGAAATAATCTCAAATTAATTTTTTCAACAGTGTCAGTACCCCTTACTTGCTGAAAGCTAGTTTGTGCACCTGGCTCAATGTGTTCAAATATCTTATGCAAGGCTCTTCAGGCTTGAGACAAAAAGTCAGAGATCATGAACAAAAATTTCATCCTAGGCTCTACGCTTTCTGCATAAAACTGTGCAAACTGTCTTGCAGAAGCATATGATGTGCAGTGGCAGGATCCCCCAGTTAGAAGGGCACCAGCACTGCTCAGCATAGTATGGTTCATGGCAATGCAAAGGGATGGTCTGAGAACTGAATGAATCCTCAGGACCAGCCTTATGTCATTTGCTCTCTTACCAGAGTGTGACTCCAATTTTTGTATTATTTCATTGCAAAGAAGTCGTGACCTCTTTCAATCCCAGCTGCTGTTCTCCTCCACTTCCCTCTTGTTAAGTCAATATTAGCACAGGCAGTGAAATTTGGCTCATGAATGTTCAAGTCTAATCTTAATCTAATAAAAAATTGAAAGGAAAAAATAAAAACATCAATAACTGTACAGTTTTGGGTTTTTTATTAAACACAAGGATCTTTATCAGAAAGGAAAGGTTATATAAGAAACAATATATAGGGTACTGGATGCACCACAATGATCTACAGACTTCCCACTCAGGTTTTTGTGCACCTGGAACAAGGAATGTATTTTCAACCTTTTTTTGTTTTTCATTATGGAAATATGCAGCCTAAGAAGAATGTTACACAGAATCTCCTTGGGTTAGGAGAGACCATAAAGATCATCCTCTGAAGAACTACTCACCTTGAATCTTTTCATAGGTTCTGGCCAATAGGAAGACAAGAAGTCTCTATATTTACAAGTAATAGCTGCAAACTCTGTATTTTGCTTGCTTCATTTTATGCATTGAGTTGATTGAAGGCACAGTGAGATCTGTTCAGAGGATCGTCAACATTATCAAAATACTCTCCCAAGGTTTACAGCAAGGAAGGAAAATAATGAAAGCTTTAATACTACCAGCACAGTTAATGAGGGACGAGATGTAGACAGCACACATCCAGCTTCTTTTCTCTGCTGATCTCTGAAGAAAAGGCAGGTCATTCTCATATTGATGAAATGCCAGCAAGTGGAGTTAAGATTGGAACTCCATAAAGAAACAAGACATTGTTGGAAATAGGTCTGCATAAGGAAGTCTGGAAAGCAAAGGAAAAGCAGATGTATATGTTTGAGTCACAAAGTGCCTTTTGACTACCTAATCTGTGAATGAGGATCTTGAGAACAGTGTGACTTTCCTACTCCCAGGACGAACCTCCCCCACCAGCATGGCCTGGTGCTTCTTGATAGGCCATTTTCTGAGGAAGTTGAAAACCTGAGCTTTAGTCCTTTCAGTATGAGATAATAGTCAAACAGATATATCCAGGTGCAGAACACAGCTGAGATCTTCCACATGGTTTGTAAGGATCAACAACCCTGATAACTGTGGCAGATAAAATGGACATATCCTAGAGTGGACCACAGTTCACCCTGCCTTGTCCCTGAATTTAGCACTCCAAAGGCAGGGACTTGTTTTTCTGCTCAGTTCAAGATACACAACTCTGTGAATATGAATAGGAAGTTCCTGTGCACGTTACGTCTACAGTATTTTAATTGTAATATAATTTTGAGTTTCAGGAAGGCTGGTCAGATGCAAAAATGTAAAGGGAACTGATCCTGATGATAACGATAAGGACAAGTAACTAACAAAGGGGTGTTTGGTGTTTAGCTCATGTTCTCTTAGACAACGGCCTGATAATAAAAAGGGAACAAAAGAAACGTGATGAATGAGAGTGGGGCTCCTAAGAGGAAACAAAACACATTTGCAAACAAAGATAGTGAAATAACAGGATCCTTTAAACCAGTTGGTGCTTTCCCCACAGAACCTAAAAGACACAAAATTCACATAGGCCAAAAAGGCTGATTGCTAAACATGTATGTATTTGTAAACAAGGTGTAGTTTGGAGTCAGGAAGAGTCAGGGCTGGATGATGTGCTGACTAAATGGAACATTAATTGAGTCAATTGAGCCTTCAGTGCTCCTAAAACTTCAAAGACTTATTTAAATAATATAACTATCCTGTATTTCAAATGAAAAATAACCTTGGACACAAGGATTTCCCTGATTTCAGATTTTGCAAAATGAAATTTGGCACTTAGCAGTAGAACATAAAATGGCAAGCACAAAAACTCAAAAGGTGAATCTGAATTTTTTGGCATTCAGTTTAGATGAAATAGAAATAAGAAGTATCAAGGCAAGTAACCAGGTCAAGGCCTGATGTCTTCCACTGCAAAGAGATGCAGGTGCTTTGGTTTCCTTTTACAGAAATTCTGACAATATAGAAACCCCTTTAGCTTTCTTTGTCTCCATTGTAATCAAAGGCATAAGAAACAACAACAGAAATCCCATGTTACCATATGTGCACTGCTGAGTTTAAACACGGATTAATTCAAAAGCAAAAATTGCTGCATTTCTGATGCATCACTGGGCCAGTGTGCAATGCAGTCATCCCCACAGTGCTCCAAAGAGACTGGGCCTAAAACCCCAAGGGAAGCACCTCAGACACCCCAGCAGGCCCCCAGAACCTCAGCTGTGCTGCTACTGGACAGGCAACACTTTACCACATGGTAGCTCCCAAATACTCTTCTCATGACTGAGTTCATGTGATGTGATGCTGTGATGCTGTTCCTCTCTGAGTACATTCCGAGCAGAGCCATTCTTCCCCAAGAGACCCAGGAGCTCCAAACATGTGAGATGATGTGGCACTTCCACAGTATGAGGATGGAATTCTGGAGTGTTTTCACCAATTCCTAATTCCTGTAGGGCTCCTCTGCACCCCCACCTCAAACACCAGTCAGCAGTTAAAAGAACCACACAAATGAAGGGAATTCCGAAGAGTGGAGAGTTACACAGCCCCTCAGGTGGAGAGGAAGGTCTGCTGGGGCAGAGGGAGCAAGTGGCTGGTCTGGCACAGACATGCAGTCAATGGTCGTGTGGCAGTGTTGGCTCTTATTGATCAAAATACGAACTCAAATATAACCACATATGGCTACATGTGCCTTTTACTTCTCTGTGTAAGATGTAGATAGGGCGGATACTGACTTGGGCAAAAGTAACTCTAGCCCCTCCACACTGTGGCAGTGGGGCTGTGAAAATATGACCTTCTTCTGCAGTGACACTTCTTGTTAGTGGGGGATAACTGCAGATGTATGGTTTTGTTCACTTTTTTTTAGCTGTGGGAGGCCTATCCAGAGCCTTCTTAGCACAGATCCTCCCCTCCTTATCCCAAAGAAATAGTTTCACTTGTTGACACAAAAGATTTTTCTCATAAGATACAGAATAACAGAGTAAAGTTACCTTCCTAAGTGAGATGTGTGATCAACACATGCTAGAAAACCCTTCAGGACCATTTGTAGAAATAGCTGTAGTTGTGTTGTTTGCATTAGCACTCTGAACTATTCCCAAGCTGAGACCAGATCGTTGTGTTTGCTCAGGCATAAGGGGAAGTGTTAATGTTTACTGAGTCAGAATGCCGTCGCTTAAGGAACTTAATTAAATTTATCATTCTTGGCCCATGGTGTCTCCCATACTGAGCACCAGAGAAAGGCAGATAAGGACAACCCCATTTTCTGTGTTTTTCAAGTAACTGTGACAAGTGGAAGCATCAGTCTGAAAATGATCCTATTCTATTAACAATTTTTCTCACTATAAAAGAAGAATGTGGAAGTGGAAATAATTGAATTGTGCATTGAAATAGATATATTCATATGAATTCAAGATACTTATCTGCATTAAAATAACCTGACAGAGAGCTGATGTGCTTCATTCAGTTAGAAAGACCTGGTATTCATATTTATTTTCCAGTTACAAATGAGAACCCCTGGGATATGATAACTTAGCTGGAGATGTTCATCTTGAAATTTTCACTTGGAATCCAGCCTGGTTTGCAATAATCAAAGGTTGTTATCTGACGGGTAGAAGTGGAGAAAATAATATCTTGGGTTTTTCCTTGCAATTTTTAAATTATTTTGGTTAGAATGTGAGAACAGCAAGCCCCAGACAGGCAGGGCACCTGTCCAGTTCAGTCTCTGATACTGGATGCTGAGAGGGATGTGATAGATCTGCCTTATCTACGTCTGATAGTTTTTTAAACTTCTCTATGCTTTTGGTCTCTGTGACACCCTCTAGCAATGAGTTTCTAATTTTAATCACACATTATATGAAAAAGCATCTTCTGATAATTTTAAGCCTGTGATGCACCACAGCTATGCAAAAATAGCTGTTTACATTCTATATCATTAATGATTCACAGATATCCAATAAAATTCTTTTAGCCACCTTTTTTTTTCTATGCTGAAGAGTGATATAAGAGAAAATAGTCCATAATATTTCCTCCCCATGCCTAGGTGTTGTTTTCTGATCCTGTGATCCTAATTGCTGCCTAGCTTTACCTTTTCTAAATTCCGTGCAATACTCAAGACACAGTTTCCCCAGTGGCTCAAAGGCTGGTACAATCATGGTTTCTGTTTCATTTTGATAACTGCACTTAATGAGTTTCTGATAAACAATGTTCAGTTCCTTGGTGAAGTGTGACTTCAACCTCTACAAGCCATGCTTACCCTCTCATATATAAAGCCTTCACCTTTTTTTGTGACTCTTGTCATTTATTTTTGACTACTTTCACCATTTGTAAGCAGCTCCCTTCTTGAATTTGGGATGTTGGTGCCTTTTCCATTTTTGCAGGGATACTGTATTTGAATACCTTAGAGTCACTGCTACAGAGCTATTCCTCCATAGTCATATGCAGAAATACTTCCTTCAAACTGCTCAGGATTAAATCTAGAATGGCTTTTCTTCTTGTGGATCATCTGACTAGTTGAGCCAAGAACTGAAACTATCTAAACCCATTGTCTGAATAATAGCGTGCTCTGAACTCCTCCTAATCCCCCTGCAGACAGCAGCAGTCTCCCCTTGCACCCTTGCAGTCTTTAATCCGAGGGTGCTTTGCAGCTGCTGTCACCATCCGTGTGAGTCACTAGAAGCACAGCCTCGATCATCAGGTGGATTTATCATGCTGAACTTTACCCACTGAACAGGTAAATATTTTGTCAGCGTTTGCCAGGCAGACTCCCACACTTGTCAGCAACAGACAGGGACAGGCATGCGCAGAGTGTTGCTGGTTCTACTGGCTTTGGGATGGGGGGGACAGTCTTCTAGATTGTCCAGGCTGACCTCCCAGTGCAGGACAACTGGTTTTTAACTACTGTTCCTTCTTGGATAGGAAATTTCAACCCAAATTGATTTTACAGCACATATTCACTCTGTTACCAATGAGAAGCTGAGCTTTCTTTTAACAAACACTACTGTTCCTCTAAAGGTGTAGTCTTCTCTGTTATTCAGATGTATTTGAACTCCACTATATTACAGTATAACACTGATTATTTTCTATCAGATGCCTACTATAAACATTTAAAATTAAATATTCCAGTTCACTAACCTCCATCCTCAGACTCCCAGCAGTCACACAGACCACTTTCATGTGGAGTACTGATCAGACCCCTATTTGTATGCCTGACTTCCCTGGAGTGTTTTCACCAATCTTTGTTGTCTCCTGTTTGGATTTTGTCATCTTCTTTCAGGCATGCAGAGTGTTTTCAGTTTTACCCTTTCAATAATGAGTCACTCCAACTGGCATGTTCTCCTGCATCTGTCACCTTGTCCTCAATCCTCCATTTTAAAGCACTCCTACAATCTCTTTTTTTTTCCTGTTTTTTAATCCTGAATTCTAGAAGACCCTTTTCCCTCTACACTGAAAGCTGGGGTTTTCACACACTCTGCATTTGCCTCTGTTCTATTTACTGGAATGATGGTTTATGGAAATAAAGATGCTTTAACACAATACTTGAGATGTTCAGGGAATAGAAATCTTAACTGATAAACAGGAATCTGTGTGATGTCCTCATGGGACACTCAATCATAGCAGCCCAGCTCAACAAGAGAGCAGAGAGACATGGTGAGTCTGTTGATCTTGCTGACAGACTTCCTTGGTACACATCAGTTTGGTTAGAAGGAACAGCAAACACAGTTTGTGCATAATTTATTAAAAATGGAAATGAGTGTTTTTAAATAAGCAAACAAAATTCAATTGTTTCTCAACCTGTACACACTTATACAATAGAAATAAAGCAACAGGCATATTTGCAAACACAGAGATGAACCTTTTGAAGTAAATGATATATTAAAAATTATATCCTTGGCTCCAGTGCTCACTGAGGTGTGCTATTAAGCTGAGATAATTTCTTATGTCTGCCTTGGAAAGCCATTACCCCAACTGTCACCGTGGTTTGCATGCACAGCACAGAGGAAGACACAAAACCTGTGTCCTCCCCCTCCAGGGAGTGCTCCCAGAAAGCTTTCTGGCCTTGAGTTCCATTACAGGTTTGTCCTGCTACTTGGCCTGTAGGGAATCCCATGTCCATGTAAAGCCTGTGAAAATAACAAAGCCTTGTGTTGCACATGCTCCTTCTCCACTGTCAGCCTTACATGTATACTTAAAGGGTGTGCTGGGGAGGCTGAGGCTGATGCCATTCATAAATCTAAGCCCTTGCAGAATATTCACAGTGCTTCCTCTCATTCCACTACACCAAGGGCATCTTGAATACAAGGGAGGATTAAGCATGGTCAAGCCAGTACTTTCCAGGGGCATCCCACCCCTGACACCCCCCCTCCAACCCCCCCCACACCCCTAAAAATGGAATTCTCCAGAAAATTAAAGGTATTTGTATTTATGACTAAGAGCAAGAAACTTAAAACTCCATGTGGAACTTCCTATATGTGTTGTGCATGCATAAACCCTTGGGTATTTTACACAGAAATGTTGATTATAATTATAGTACTAGAACATTTCTATCTGCCAAAGCGTCTGCCTTGCACCTGCTCTCCTACCATGGAAAGAGAGCAATGAGAGAAAACAGAAGCTGCATCAGGAAAAGGAAGAAAAATAGTAACCTCTTTAGAAAAGCACCATCAGTTTTTCTTCAAACAAATTTTTTCTTGGCTTCAGTGTGGGGAAAAAACAAGCATGGATCTTCCACTGTTTCCCTGCTCATGATACAAGCAAACTCATGAAGGGTATCTCAGCTCTACAGTTCTTTGAGGAATTGAAATGAAAGGATGGATGCTCAGAAGCTGGTATTTTCTCTTTGTCTGATTGAACAGTAACAGGTCTTGCAGTGTCAAGACCGATTTTCTTTCCCTCCCTCTGAATGGAACGTGTTTACTGGCACTGTGACATCAGCTGAGAGTTCATACGGCTCCCCTGCAGGTCAAAGTAAAGTCGCTGCAGGTTTCAGAGGGAGCCAGGGCAGGATTTAAAACTGCATTTCCTTCTGAGGCCACTGAATCCTTCCTAGATTTCCAGTGTGCTACCAGTCAACATGAGGTTTTTCCTGATAAAAGCAAAATGTGCACCTGGAACTGAAGTCCTCAGCTATTCGGCAGTTAATACATAGCCCTGGGTTTCACACATAATGAAAATGATATATTAATATATGGACTAATATATGTTCAAATGCAAAGAAAAATACTTTGTCTCAACAAGGTGCTTAAGAATGCTTATGTATAAAAGTTGCTTTAACAGAGCACTCACTTAATATTTTTAAAAATTATGCCTAGCACTCCATATTCATGTCCTCTTAATACTTTAGTAAATAAATTAATTAATTAAAAACCCCACCATTAAATATACAAGTTTCAATGTATTTAAAGTATTTATTTTAGACAGAAAGGTACTTGATGTGCATGTGAAACCATATTTTATTTTGGAGTATTTGCCAACAATATGAGATCTCTTGCAGTGCTGAGAAAATGAACACCCAAGGTAATAATTTCCACAATTAGCTCTGCATTTCAGCTGAAAAATGCTCTTATAATTCTTTATGTTTTACATTTCCTCTTAACAGCAGCATCATTTAAAAAAATACATATTTTTTATCATTGTTACTTAGGAAGGTACATCTGACAAGGTTTAGATTTGCTATTTGTCAGTTTCCAACTAGGTCATATATATTCAGGTGAAAGTTAATTTACTATGTACTTCATATATATGTAAAAATTCCATATATATTACACGATATATATATAAAAAATACATGTGTTCTTGGAAGGTAAGAATATATATACTCTCCTATATAATACGTATTTTATATACAATATACTTTTACAATATAAATATAAATATAAATATAAATATAAATATAAATATAAATATTGCTAGGGATAAATATAAATTCTGTGAAGCCGAAAAAAAGAAACAACAAGAATTTACAATGTCTATTGCAGCCACAAAGTATTTCAGCAACAAAAAAAAAAAAAAAAGAAATTTGATAAGATATAAACTGTTATTTTGAAGAAAGAACCAGTTTAGGAAGACAGGAGGTAAATGTAATGGAAAAATTTCGGACTCTTTTTTTATACTTATGCTGCAGTAATGCCTGGAGGCCCGAGAGATATTTGGCTGACTAACAAAATGCTAATTATTCAGAGACTTCTGTTTCACAGAGAAAAGCCACATCAGTAACTTGAAAAGTGGGATCTGTGTAATTCTTAAAGCATACTAATGAAAAAAATGCCAGGAGAAAATTTAAAAGATGAGACAGTAAAAATTTTTCATACTGTGAATTCTAGGATGTGCAGGAATGCAGTGTCTCATAATGAGACTGTGGCAGTAGGTCAAACAGGAAAGAAATCAATAAAAATGTGAGCAGAGGAAGGTGATTAAAATATTGAAGATACACTTTAAAAACATTGTGATAGTGTTCTTCTAGTTCTTCAAAAATTACAAATTTATGACTATCTGAGAAAATTTTCAATCATCTACTTTGAAACTTTTACCTGTGTATGATACCTGTTTTTGAGCATCTATATTCATGTCAAAACCAAACATTGTACCCCAGAGTTTTCTGCTCAATATAAAATATATTGAATATTTTGATAAATTTGATAGTAAATTTGATAGCAAATAACATCTTGAATATTAGGTTTGGGCCTATAAAGACATGCACAAAGGGAAATTAAAATTAATTTTGAGGGAAATTAAAAAAGGGAGGATCTTAAGCAAAATCTCCAGATGGAATACACCACAGACACATATGTCTTACACTCACAGACAATCATGTGTCAAAACAACATTATAAAGACTGTGAGAGTGAGCACCAGAAAGTTAGAAAAACGCCAGCAGAATTATGGTTGTCTGCACAACTTAAATTCAGCTTGCATGTGTATATGCATTATGGCAGTCAATGGCACCACCACCTCCTGTTTTTCACAAGCCCCTTCCCTTTCTCAGTGCCCAGAATAGGTGATGAGAAGGTATTGACTGGCTTTTCAACATATCATTTGTTCTCTCCACAGCCTGCACACTCTGATGGTTTTCTTGCATAGCAAAAACAAGACAAGTTTTCAAAATCCTGCTCTGATGGCCAGGGGAATTGGACCTAGATGAACTTTAGGGTCCCTTCCGTCCCAAACCATTCTGTGATTCTAAGATTCTGCAGTGCCAGTAACTGTGGTGGCTGCAGGAATTAAACAGACTTCACAGAGTCTTTAGGGACTACTGCTGCCGTTTTATACCAGGTAGCTAATGTTAAAAAGGCTCTTTAAACCTGGCTGGCCACTTTGAGATAATGAGGATTTCCTTCTTCCACAGCCTTGAACTATATGGTGCTGCATTTAAGACATGATTCTCATTAATTTCAAGTGCAGTTATGAGCCTCAGATCCATAGTGTTCAAGCTATTTAGGACACACAAATGCAAGAGGGAATTTGTACTTGCAAACCCTGGGAGGGCTAGACTTAAACACTTCTACAAATCTTACTGCAGTCTCTCATATCAGACACACAAATACAGACACATGTCATTTGGATTCACATTACCTAGCTTGAGACATCTAAAAGCTATTTTCAAGCTAAACTAGGCATGTCAAAGTGAAACTGGTCATCTTTCACAGACAGTAGAGACACAGATTGTGCCAGAGAGCTTGTCATCTTGCCTGTCCTGTGCATTTTAGACATTTTAGAACATTTTTAGAAGACATCCTCTTCTTCTAGGACACAATCAGTTGTCTCTGAAGGTTTCTATCTAACAGCAGCCTGAATTCACCATCTTAGATTTAGATGACTAACCACTAAACACTTAAATTTGATGAGATACAACTCACATGTGAACCTCACAGAACTTTTTTAAAGTTTCTGGTTTTTTTGGGTGAGTGACTGCAGCATTAAAATTGTTCCACATTATAATCTAGAGGTGAACTTCTATGTTGCACAAATACAAATGGAACAACTAGGGGGAAAGAAATCATCAGGTCATGCAGTAATATCACTCGGATAGAAAACTTCAGGTCTATGATGCAGGATTTTGTTCCTTGAGCTATCAGAGTAACTGTTAGTGGTACTAACTTGGAGCCTCTCTAGAAGGTGATGGGACCTTTGCAGCAGATTTCTCAGGCTTTGCTGGAATAGGGTCTTCTGAGGTCCACACAGGCTTTGGAAAGGTGTACAGCTCCTATTACCTATTCAATTCCCAACTCTATTCCCCCCTCCCTTCCCCTCAATGTACTAATATTTTAGTCATGTATCTTCCCAATTTTGGCTTTTCATCTTACTTCTTATTAACCAGTCCCAGTTTCTAGCTTTCAGACCTCTCTTTAGATAATGTCTGGGACCAAGACATCCAGGCTCAATGTCCTTCACTAAGAAGAACCTGTCTCATGCCTTTTGACTGTTTTCCCAGTATTTTCCCATTTGTAAGCACTTGGAGCTCTTCCTGTCCTCAGTCCTTCACCTCAATCTTCTTACCCTGTTAATGCTATTTCTCTCTCCCAGTTTCTCCTCCCATCCATCTTTCACCCTTCACAAAACTTATTCCTGTCTGACATCACCAAGTTATTCTTTTCCAGTCCAAGTTGTTCTTCCCATGCTCAATGCTTTCTTTTGCCAGCTCCTGTTCCATCACTCTTGCTTTGCTTCTGCAACCTTGCTCCTTGGTGACTGTCCTGCCCCTTCTGTCTTCCTGCTCTCTGCTGCCTATTAGGGATTCGGATCCAGTCTGCTTGCTCAAAAATTGTCTGTTCTTCCCACATCCTCAAGCTGCCCTTCCCCATATCTACTGAAGCCTACTCCTCTCCAAAATGAGGCACCAGAACTTTTTTATGTTGCAAGATGATCTCCCCATCCCTCGAAGTGTTCAGGGCAGGTTGGATGGGGCCCTGAGCAACCTGAGCTAATGAATGGCATCGCTACCCATGGCAGGGGGGTTGGACTTATATGATATTTAAGGTCCCTTTCAACCCAAACAATTCTGTGATTCTTGAAAATGGCTCAGTGATTTGAGCTGTCTTATTTTGATTGCAGTCCCCTCCTCCCAGCTAATTCCCCTAACACAGGAAAATTTAGCCCAAGTAAAATTTGGAAAATTATAAGCAATGGAAATTGTGATTTTAAGGGTACTGACAAGCAGCCTTAAAAACAAGTGACATCAGTATTTACCTTTGGTACCTCCGGCATTTATCTGCATCTTCATTAAAACAGACAGGCTAGCAGCCTGTATCAGCCTATTCCTTGTGTTCAGTGCTACCACTAGGGATCCCTGGGATGTGAGCATGCTCAAAGCAGTGCTGAAATTCTGACATGATGGAATTGGCAGCCTCATAACATCAGTCACAAGAAGCCAGGGAGGAACTGCAGGCTTAGAGGGTCTCTGTCAGCACTTATCTGCAGGCACCTGTGTAAGAGCTCTGACATCCCTGCAGCGCAGTACAAGATACTGTGTGTACTCCTCTGGCTGGCACTGCTTATCTTTAGTACTCACATCCCCTTTCTCAGGTACTTGTTTGTCAGAGGTACAGCTCTGTTTCTTGTAATTCATTCCTTCCTGACAGAGGAATTCATTCCTTCCTGCATTATATACATCATGCTGCATTATGTACATCATGCTCAGTGGCATGCATCCTTTCGCAGAGTTGATGCTGTGCTGATAGCTTGGAGAGACAAGGGAAATTGAAAAACAACCACTCTGCCTCCATCATTATCTTTGTAGCCAGGAAAGCAATATATCTGAAGAAACAGTTAATTGAATGGAACATTGTGAGAGAGGAGATGACATTGCTAGGGACTGTATTACCAGAGGGGTCAGATCAGGGCATTCCAATGATTAATCTTAATTTCTTCATCTCTTCTGTCAATAGCTGTTGACTTCATTTCATTTGGCTGCCTCTCACTTATTTCCAGAGGCAAGAGGGCAAATCCTGCCAGTGCCACACTGCAGCATTGTGTGCTCCAACTGCAGCAAACACTGTGAGATTATGCTGCATTATGCTGAGCCAGCCAGACGCTTCTGCTGAGCCCTGGCATCAATGATGTATCAGTGTTTCACTGACTCCCATTCTATTAAAAGAGGTTAACAAGATTGGTGTTCAGCACTGATGTCTCTGTTTCTTATCTGCATGGAATTTAAAGTGCCCATAACTCAATAGCAAGTGACACTCCTATTTTTTTAAAGATCCCTGTAACTGGTGGCTGATTCCATTACACATTCTCAGTCCCTTAATGTGCTGCTTTCCCATGTGGATACATTATCCTTTACCATTTGCCAGCCTGGGCCTGGGAGCAGAGTGCAGAGAGGGAGGGAAATGAGGAAGCCCAACCTGCTGTGTGCAGTCACACTTTGCCACAGGGACACGCAGGGCTCTCACGGAGCTGCACGTGTGCCACGAACACAGCACATTGCTCATCCCCCAGCAGATTCCAACCATCACCCCACCACAAAGTTTGTAACAGCATCAGTTCTGGGATAAATCTAGGAAAGCTGGAGGGTTTCAGTCTCATTGACAGAGTGGAGTGTAGAGATGTGTCCCTTCAAGTGAGGCCATTCACTCCTGAATTACCAGGGACTGGTTCCCAATAGCAAAAGGAGAATGAAAAGATGTCCTTTCCTGGAATTGCACCCCTCCTTTTCACAAAGTTTTCCTTCCAGTGTTTCAGTTAAATAGAGGAAGGGGAAGAATAATTTTCTCCATAAAATGAGAGAATGATGATACTATTACAGCCTAGTCAAAACCCAGAGAAATGGGGAGAAGTGGGATGGATGTGTCCATGAAAGAGGATTCCATCTTTAGACCTCCAACATACCCCTCTGTAGGAATCACCTGGCACTTTGGTTTAAGTGGATTTACAATGCTTGAATACATACTGCAATTTTGTGTATAAATAGCATGGAAAAAATACACACCAGCAAGAGGACAAGCACAACCTTTATTAGCCAAGCAATCATTTTATAGCCATTGGTATCACTGGTAATGTGAATAGACGGACTGCTGATTTAGTTCTGTTCCTTTTTTTTTTTCCTAATAAAAAAGGTTAATTTGCGTTTATTTTATTTCTTGGAATCTAGTTTGGATCTCATACTATTTATTTCATTGTCTAAAGGAGAAAAGCAAGAACATCCTCCATCACATTAGTAGTGACAAAGCGCTAGGACAACACAAATAAAATAACAAAAAAAAAAAAAAAAGAAAACCAAACCAAAAACCCAAACACAAAAATAAATAATTTTGTGGAAATGCTGAATGAAGCCCACTTTCAGGTACATTAGGTCTTTTGAAAATAACAAATAGCATCAAATCCAAATAGTGGTAAGGATAAAGGTTGGTGAAAACATCTGTGGTGGTGTTTTTTCTTTGCAAATTGATATTTTATTTTCAAACTAGAGCAAAAATATTGCTCTTTGTGTCATATCACAACTAAAAAATGCTGAAGGCCTCATAAGAAACCATTGCAAAGTTTTCAGTAAATTGTCATTGCACACAGATGAACATCTATCAAAGTTGTACATAAATTTCCCGTGCAAACTTTACTTTTAGTGGGAAAAAAAGAGATCAATTTATGAGCTAACAGACCAAACATGTAAATAAATGACATATGCATGTATGGTCAATATCTATATGCAAATATCAGGCATACACTTAATTTCAAAGCCTGGTCCTAAAGTGTTGCCAAAAGTGGAAGCATCAAGGTGAAGCTAGGCTATAAAATAATCAAGATCAAATTTTGACTGTTAATCAGTTTTCTCAGTTCAGTCTCAGTAAGAAGAGGAACAGTTCCACATGTTTGACCTTGCTTTTGTCACTAAAACAAATTCCTGACAACATCAAGCCAATTCTCTCCCTATATCAACTCATGCAATAATTTTCACGCAATGTCCCTGCTTAACTAGTAATTGAGAGCTCTCTCTGCCTTAAGGGAGGTGAATATGAAGCCAGCTGAGTATCCCCTGTCCAGATATTCCCATGTCCCAGTGTGATTAGCACTGTCTTGTCAAATTTAGCTCTAAGCCATTTGTGAACACCTTCTTTGTTTATAGTAGCACACAGAAATCTGCACAGACCTCTGTGTTTGCTTTTCTGCGTATCCTATTAACAGTGCACTACATTTCAAGATGTCATACTGCAGAAAGCCACAAAAGCACTTTTAATCAATTTAAACCAAATTTTTAAAATTATTTTCATTCTGGAAAAATACTGCGTGGTATAATTCTGAGAAAACAAAACTGGGGTTTAGTTCTACTGTTATAAATTCAGAGTGAATGAAAAAGAATTTTTGTACTGCATTTGAAATTCTTCAATCACAATTTTGTACAAAAATCCCTATAAAAATCAAACTATGGCTAAGCAGGATTGAACCCTGTAAATGACCAGCTATGATCTGCTTGGAAAGTGGTATAAAAATTTTTTTTAAATTTATGACCTTGAGAGAAATTTTTAAAAAGCTGATAACTGATCAAAAGCCCAGATATTTTTATTATTGCATAAGAGTAAATAAAACCATAAACCACAATATTTCAGTTTTCATTCCAGTATAATAAAGCAAAGTGTATTAGATCCTGATTCCCAGCCTTCCTTTCCTAGAGGCAATCTAGTTATATATGTACAGCCAAGAACAACCTTCAGCTCAGGACTTGCACTTTTTTTTAAAAGTAGAAATACAAAAAAAGCAGGAACTAAGGGGGAATATTGCTTTAGTTAGATGAGTCAAGAATGCATGAGGGAACTGCCTCTATCAGTCTTCATGTTGAATTCAGAGCTATGTATTCCACTACTATATGCAAAGAATCAATTTTAAGTGTATTCCATCACTCCCATTTGACCAACTATTTGTTCAGCAGCTGTATGTAGCTCCTTCCTGAAGAAATGTTAGCACAATGAAACCATAGCTCAGATAGTAAGTTACCAATATACTGTTACTGTGCACATACTGCAGCAGAGACAAACATGACAAAGCATCTTCTATCCCTGATTTACCAATTTCTAGCCTGTATTTCAAGTGGGAAGATAGCAAAATGTTAAGGGTTTGTTTTGGTTTGTTTTTTTGTTTTTTTTATTTATTATTATGGCAATGATAATAAGTTATTATTGCAAAGACAGACTTCTGTATTTCTCTCAATAAACAGGACTGCATTACTGAACTATAAAGCCAAGAAGACCCGTACAGTGTGAAAATATGCAGGGGAACAACAGCTGTTAGTCATTATTTTCTCCTTATCCTTTCAACACCTCTCGTTCAATTTGCTCTCTAATGGGGAAATCACACTTTCTCCCTAGGACATTTTCTCATTTCAGGCAGGTACTAAAAAGAATCCTGAGACAGTTAAGAGTCATTGGTCAAAGACACCCCATCTTTTGTTGCTTTCACTGCAGACATTAAAACTAATTTTTATGCTTTATCAAACAGCTAAAGCTGATGTGTCCTCCTAGCCCTTTGTCACTACTAATGTGATGGAGGATGTTTCTGCTTTTCTCTTTTAGACAATGAACCTTGCCTCTTTTTTTTTTTCCTTACACAGCCTGTGTTAAATTTCTCAAAAGAGAAATGTGAAATATAAAAATTATTGCTCTCACTTCATTTATTATTGATCTCACTTCAAATAAGAATCTACCATCAGACAGCTTTTAAACACTTCTTTTATGCTTTACATCATCTGACAAGCTTCACAGTAGCTATTTGGAAAAAGAGGAAAAGCAGAAACAATTTTGCTTATTATCACATTCAGTTTATTGCACAAGTTACTATACTTTGCTCTATTCTCTATTTCTTAGCTGTAAGATGAATATGTATTGTAGTTTGAGCCTTTTGTTCACTCTGATTTTAATTAATCTGATTCTAGGCCACAGTGAAAATGAGGCAGGGAAAAACACAAACAGCTACAAACATCACATCCTACTAAACTGGACTTTTCACTGGAAAATATATTTTCCTTTATTAACTCTTAAAGTAATAATTATCAATTTTTCTAAGTGGCCAAATGGCACAAATCTCCAAAATGACACAGTATGTCCACTGGTAAGATTGGAATGTATCACAGCATGCACAAGCTTGAATGTGTGCACTCATGCAACTATTTCTTGTTCAAAGTAAGTGGTTGCTTTTCTTCAGAAAGGCAAGTCAGTCTACATCTGGTTTTGACTTTAAGATGTGAAAGATGAATCTGATTGCATTTCCCACACAGCTTCTAATATGCAACATTTTTACAATTGGTACTGCTGGTACTATTTAGTGAAATTGATTGTGCTGAAGATGTTGTGGAGAAGGCACAAGCCTGTAGCTACTCTTTTGAGAGTAGCAGCCTCTTACAGCTACTCTTGGACAGTGCTAACGCCTTATGCTTCATACAAACTCAAAAAGACAAAATATTATTCCAAAGAGTGCCTCAATCTTTGTGGTGCCTCAGTAATGTGGGTCTTTAATGGGACAATAAATTACCTGGGGTTTAAGCCCTCCTTCAGCATCCAGGGCAGCTCCATCCCACCAACCCTCCTTAAGGCTGATATTACTGTTTACCAGCTCTTATATAACCTGTTTCTGCCCCTCTCACATGCATCACTGATTCCAATCTCAGAAAGAGAAGGGGAAACAAAAATAATAAATAAAAATAGAAACAAAAGTAAACTCCCTTGGTACCGGGTAACATGGAAATGGCAGGAGCTCAGTGTAAAACCTTGCACGTGTAGCGACAGCATCCACTGCTGGCAGTGGAATGAAGTATTGAGACCACATGAAAAAAGAAATAAGGCAGGCACGCTTCCTCGGTAAAAATACCGTATATTAAAAAGGGTGTGGGTGTGGCATATACATATAGATATATATACACACACACACATATATATATAACCATCAACGTTGCCTGAGGGGGACACGTCAGGGAGCGCACGGGGGCTGACGCCGTATTGAGTAGGGACCCCTCCAAACAGCGTCATGTTCTCCGCCACCCCGGGATGGGATCCCTTTGTCCGCGCCTGCTCCCGCGGGGAGCGGCGGGCGCTGCCATCCGCGGGCGGGTCGCGGTGCCCACACGCCGTGACTCGCCGCTCCGGGGCATAAACAAACACGGCTGGAACAACAAAAGGCCGCGGTCGCGGCGGCCGGACCCCGCCGCCGGGGCGCAGAGCGGCCGGGCACGTCCCCAGTGCCGCCGCCCCCCGCCCCGTTCCCACAGGGCTGCCCTCTCCCGTCCCCCGGCAGCTGCCATGTGTCTGCTCAAGTGCGATTAACACCGACTCGCCAAATCCCCCCCACGCTCGCTTCCCCTCCCCGGGCCATTTGGGGCATGCACGCGCCCGCGCCCCGTGTTTACTCGGCGGCGCCTTCGCGCGGAGCCTTCTTGTGGATGGCGCTGGCAGATGAGCCGGGGGAGGTGGGGGCTCCGCGCCGCGCAGCGCCCGCCGCCGGCTATAAAAGCCTCCGGGCCCGCGGGAGGCAGCGCCAGGCGAGCGGCCGCGGACCGGCGGAGGATGGAGGGCGGCTGCCCCCGGCCGCCCTTGGCGGCGCTGCCCCCGCAGGGCTACTCGCCCCTCTCCTCCTCCCGGTGCGGGGGGCGGCCCGGTCCTGCCCTGACGGCCTTGCCCTCGCCCCGCAGCCCTGCGCCTTTCTGGAGACCGTGGGTGCCCGCGCCGGGTGAGGCGGCCCGGCGGAGCAGCCCCGGCCCTACAGCGGTGAGTGAGGCGCGGCGCGGCGTGGCGGAGCGTCTGCCGCCGGCATCGCCGCACACACGACTGGGAAGTCCCGGCGGGGCGGGGATGCTCGGGGAGGGCCCGGTGCCTTGCCGGCGGGCTGACCTCTGCTCTCTCCTCCGCAGCCTCACAGCCCCGGCGGGCTGGCGGAAGCCTCCCGAAAGCTGGCGCAGTACACGCACCCCGTCAGGTAAGTGGCAGTCCCCGGCTCCCGCCGCCGGTTCCCGCGGGGGACCTCGAGGCACCA
The DNA here is from genome assembly GCA_013399195.1 of Dicrurus megarhynchus. Taxonomy (NCBI): domain Eukaryota; kingdom Metazoa; phylum Chordata; class Aves; order Passeriformes; family Dicruridae; genus Dicrurus; species Dicrurus megarhynchus. The sequence goes on along the minus strand of VXAD01011639.1, from coordinate 972,844 downwards.
GGGGCCCGTGGCGCTGCGCGGCCAGGAGGGAGTCCCTTGCTCGCCAGGGTAGTGCCGTAGCACTCGCTTTCCCGCCCCTTTTGTTTCCACCCGTATATTTATGTAGATATTAAAGAGCCTTGGGAGTGAATTGGCCATCTATGTGCTTTTGAACTGACATATCCTTGGGCAAATGATTGCCAGGACTCGTGGATTTAACATCTTTGAGGCGCTGATGTGCCTCTGTGGTGTGGGACTTAAGACCTATTATACAGTTACGTGGTATTTTTTGGTGGTGGTAGTTAACTGACGCACCTTGCTACTCATTCCTGTGCCCAGGACTAAAAAAGGCAAGGGGGCGTAGTTCCTAGGCTGTGTTGCTGTGCAAACATCCAGCGCCATCCCAGAGCAAGGAAGCAGGTGGCGGCGTGGGAGAGAGTGGCAGGAGGAGAGGGTATGCACTGGCTAAGCCACCATTGCCGAGGGAAATACTTGTGTAACTACTGCTTTGATGACGAAGGTAATGATAGTATCTGTACTGTCAGTTCTGAAGAGGAAATAAAGAAAATAACAACAGCTGAATCTGTAGGAGAGTCTTGTATTCAGAAATGCTGGTAGGTGTTGCAAGGTACTTAAAATAATTGCACAGGTAGTTTTTCCGGACAAGATGTGGCTTTCTTTCAAATCTAGGCTGTGATCCTTCAAATACTCATGCACTAACTAAGCAACTGTACAGGCAGACTTCACTGTGACTGCTCCAATGCTTAGGTTTGAGTGAATGCTGTTGCAGGGAACATTGGGAATGGAGACCAGTTACAAAGCCGATGTTAGTGACTTTCTGTTGCCAAGGAAGCAGTGTTCTGTTAAACAGTAGCCTAGAAAGTATTTTCTGTAATTGCTAGAAAGCCATCTAGTTCTGTTTCTTAATGCATTTCTATTTTAAACAATCTGTAGTCAGCATTTCATTATGTTTTAGTGTGCTAGTCTCTTGGCTCTTGGGACTTCCATGGTCTGTTCCTTCTAGCTATGTCTAAACTGTAAGCAAAAGAGGATGGTACTTGAAAAGTAACAGGAACTTGGAGTATATTAATTTATCATTAGCTGATAGCCCTTGCTAACTGTGATCTTATCAGCCTATTTTGTTAATTTCTGGATACAACACCGACTGCTTTAAAATCTACATCAGTGGGACATTTTCCTTAAGGAGTCTGTTGATTGTTTTTGGAAAGATGGATGAAATCTCAAGGTCCGATCACCCCTAGACCTTTATCATTCCTTTTGAATTTTACAACGTTGTGAAACAAGTACCAACAACTACCTAGGCTGGGGACCTTCAGTAAAAAATTACTAATTTGATTCAAATGTATTTTTGATCCTGTTTGACACCCATTATATTCCCTAGGAGTAGTTCCAGTAGGGGCAGTACTTCTCGGATGAGTAGTACTGTTAATGAGGTACTGAAGTGGGAAGTTTCAGATGTAGGGTCTTGGGCTTTAGTAAAAAGTAAAACAGAAAACTGCTGCAAAACCAGCACTCTAAATGCACCTTTATCTCTTCAGATGAAAATAAGAATCCAGAGATTTTTTTTTTTCCTAATTGAATGTAGAAAGCAATTGAGCAGTTGAGCATGTAAGGAAAATTTCTGTAGGATGCTTAATAGAATTTCACTTTGGTTTTTTGCATGTCAGCTTCCAAGTACATAATAACAATAAGCAAATCTATTGTATACTTGTTTCAGACTATTTTGGCCCAAATCAAGGTGCTATGATTACTTGTATCAGGAAGCTGAAGCACTTCTGAAAAACTTCCCAGTTCAGGCTACAATTTCCTTTTATGAAGACTCGGATAGTGAAGATGATGAAGATGAACTGGAACAAGATTCAAGAACAGAATCAGGTTGCTGATTGCAGAGAAGGCCAATGCCACTTCTAAGATGTAATTTAAACTTAATATAAATATGTATTATAGTATTTTTAAAGATAATTTATTTCTATGTAAGTTATTCTTAATAAAACTGAGATGTCTCGTAATTTTATCCAAGCCTTTTTTCCTTTGTTCTGTTCCTGTCCTGGTTTAAGTGGGGAAGGTATTGATTAGTATTTTAATATCTGAGGTCCTACAGTTTGTAGATCATAAGTTGAACACCAATTTTTGAAGCAGAGAACAGATGCCTTACTTTGAAGGCTCTATGGTTATGTGATTTTCTCAAAGTCTGAGGACACAAGGAAAGCTTGTCATTGTGATTTAGTTGGCTCCAACTGTATCAAGGAATCATTGGATTAAGTATTCTAATTGTGTTGTGCCTGCTGTTACAACAGAGTTTCAAGCATGGAGAAGAGACAATATAGTTGTTTTCTAAATAGAGACAAGAGTCCAAATTCTAATTAGTTCTTGTTGTGTAGAGGTGTTTGCCTCAAGTCACTTGTGCTCTCATGTACGTGTACTGTGTTATACATCAAAGTTATAGCTTCATACTGGATTTGTCCATAAAGTGGACATCAAGAAATGAGAAAAAGGTCTAATTGCGTTATAAGAGTGAGCTTGGTTTTAATAATTGGAGCAAAGTTTGGTACCAATCATTGTGAAGGCAAAAGCCCCTAAAAGAACAACAACAAAAAACCAAATCCAAAGCTTTAAATTAAAGGCCAGTGCCTCTGTCAGGTAGAGCCTGTGTACTTACCTGGATCTGCCCTTGCCTGAGTGCTGTGTGTGCGCTGCTGCAGGCCGCGTCGGCTCAGAGTGCCAACGCCATCCAGCGAGTGCTTGCCCAGACCCATCTGCTCCCAGGGGCGCTGCCGCAGGACGGAAGCGGGCCCTCACACAGAGCTTTCTCACACTTAACCTTCGGAGCGTGGGGCGCAGCAGCTGTGTCTGTCACAACCTCCCAGCCTAAGCACCGGGCGCTGGGACACCTAGACGGAAAACCAACCTTAGTGCACGGGCAGGCACCCCTACCGCCCCCGGGGGAGACAAGGCGGCGTACGGGGTGCGCCCCGCTCCTTGCTCACAGGGATGTNGGCGGAGCCTGCGCGCTGTGCCCCAGCGCTCCGCCCGCCCGCCCGCCGGGGCCCGGCCGCGGCCTGGCCCGGCAGGATGCTGAACGTGACGCCGCCGGCCTTCCCCGCGCCCGGCTCCCAGCAGCGAGCGGCAGCGGGTGCCCGCAGCAAGGTAGGGGCGGCTCTGCCGCTGATCGTCGCTTGGGGGATCGTGAAGGACACCCGCGTTTTCCTCGCTGCGGCGGCAACCTGGCCTGGCCCCGCCCGGCCGAGCTGCGGTGGTTCCCGGTCGGTTCCCGGCTGCCGCTGGGGCTGGGCTGCCGCCGGCCGCTCCCCTCCAGCGGTCTCATACTCCAGCGGCTGCCGAGGGGCCGCGGCAGGGTCTCGGGCGAGGGGCCGGCTCGGCTGCGTCGCTGGAAAGCACTGGGTACTTCTCTTTTGAGAGGGCGGCGGTGATATTGCTTCCGGCACTGCCTGCCCAGGCTGTTCCTCCTGTGCAGAGATGGAGACTTTCACCTTGGAATTATTGCGTGCAGCTTATGCTTTATGTGTTGGATCTTCATCTTTGGAGAGGTTTTGAGAACACTTGTTGTCTGCAGACCTCGCTTAGACAGCAGACATGGGCTAAAGTAGCATTAAAAGGTGTGTGTCTATGTACGCTTTAGGTTTTTTACTTCTGTTTTTCCTGTGGTTTTGTAAGACCGCAGTTCTCTAACCCTGTTTCCTGCTGTTAAAGTTTGGATCAAAAGCGTTCCCAGACTGTGGTGCTGTTGAAAAGGAAGATGTTAGGCACCCTGAAGATCTTGCTTTGCCTTTCAGGGCAGGCCATGGCAATACTAATTCTGTCCTAGCTTTCTCTGGGTGAGGCTTCCAGTTGCTGTAGGGCTTGTGGAAAGTCTTTTTGAATGCTGTGAAGGCAAACCTTATCTTACCTGACCATAATTTTTAAATCTCTTTTCTTTATTGCTTGTAGGTTTCTAGACTATATCTTACATGATTTACCACCAGGCAGACTTGGTATCTTCAGTTTGCTTTAGGAAGAGTCGTCTGAATGTTTTTGATGCTCAGTAATTCCTACGTCTGTGTTACTACCCAGAACGCTTCCTTAAGCACCCTTACTGCTGGGTAGGGCTCCCAAATATCAGTGAATAATATGAGTTGGGTTATTTATTTTTTTTTTTTTTTGTCTGAGCCCTCCTCCGGAGCTTAGAAAAGTGTATTAAATGGCTTTTTCTTCCTTTAGAGTTTGACGTTGTTTGTACATTTGTTATTTTTCAGGTACCTTTAAAACCAGGAAGGAGTCTTATGGATTGGATTCGGCTAACTAAAAGTGGGAAGGACTTGACTGGTTTGAAAGGGAGGCTGATTGAAGTGACTGAAGATGAGCTCTCTAAACACAACAAAAAGGAGGACTGCTGGATATGTATAAGAGGTTGGTTGCTGTGATGTTACTTCAGTGGTTTTTACCTGGCTTCTCTTTTCTGTACTTAAAGAAGAAGCACCAAAACCCAAACAACAACAAAAGCCACACTCCAAAAGAAAACTATGCACCTCCTGTGCTTAGGCCAGGTGTAATCTTGAGATACTTGGGCATAATTTCTAGTAAGGGATTTTGTGTTACAAAGATTTTCTTTGCTTTCAAGCCTTTCTAAAGAAGTCTTTGAAATGGGTGTGTTTTATACCTATTTTATGGCTGCCTGTGAAAATAATAAAACACAAGATTTTAGGTAATGTACCAAATAAAAAGGTACTTTCTTAGCAAGAAAATAGGAGTTTGAAAATGCTGACATGTACACTCCTCAGTCTTGGGCAGTTTATTATTTTGAGCAGTTGACTATTTTTAGGGATTGCTTTGGAGCATCCAGAGGCATATAAATATTAAAAAAACTACTTAAAAGTGTAGAATGGTCTTTAGGAAATAATACTTAGTAATGCAAATGTTGCCACACAGAGCAACTGTACTTTCTGTCTACAATAACAAATACCTTTGGTAACTATGCAATTCTATTTCTGTTATTGTTTTAATGACATTTCAGCTCAGAAGTTGAATCATATGTTACACATTTAGCAATGTGTGAAGGTGGTCTGGAGCAATAGCTGTGGCTAGAAGGGTATTTTCAGAGTTGCAAATGAAGTTCCTAGTGGTCCTACAGAAAGGAGTAAAACTTCTCCTGTGCTGTTTAATAATTTAGAAGCTAAAATACACTAATATCACCTTAAATTTGTAAGGAGATAACACCAATCTCTATGAAGATAGATTAAGAAGATCAGAGTAGCTAATGGGACATTTCTGTAGAAAGAGTGGTTCTGTTAGTGGTAACATTGATCTGGTAAGGAGCAGCATTGATATTTGATAAAATGTCATGTCTGAACTTTGACAAAAGAAAGTTAAGAATTTCCATGTGAGGGTAATTGTATTATTGTTGGGTGTTAAAGGGGATGAGAGTGAAAGTAAAGGTAAAATGTTATTCAGTACTGGCCTTTGAGCAAAATAATAGGATTGTTAATTCCCTGTGTTGCAGTTGCACGTGCTAGTAAAACTATAGCAGGAGGAGAGCTAAAGAAAGCTTGTTTGCTATGGACATCTGTTCATTTTTCTCTCTGAAAAAGGAACATCTACTGCAGACAGAATTACTGCCTAAAAATGCTTCTGTTTTCGTGTTTAACTCATCCTACCTTCACTGTGTCTCTGAGGTTGGTTTTTTACATGAACTCCATCAAGCTACATCTGTATCTTAAATTTTTCCATGTCTGCCTTTTCTTTGTTCTCGGATGACTAGTGAAAAAACCATCATAACTGAAAATCACAGTAGATTATCTGTAGCCCTCATATGTGGACAGGTAGTAAAACAATATAATTATGGAAAAGCTAACTGAGGTCTCTGCATTGGCAGTTAGGCTGTGTCTCTATATGAAAGAGCAGAAACTCTTCACATTGAGAGCAATGTGAAGTAAAAGAAGAACAGGAGCTAACTTTGTTCAAAACCCCAGTGTGATCAAAGAAAGCTGTCATACAGGCCACAAATTGGTATATAAAGGGGTGGTTCAGGGGAGTTAAAAAAAACATGAAGGGTATATAAATGATAGTTCTTTTGCTCCAGCAAGTTTGATGGTAAATTTGAGTAATATTCAGAAGGCCATGACTATGCAGGTACTTATATTTTATTGTGTGCAGTAATCACAGCTGCACACAAGATGGCACAGTGAATACGGCCATCAGAAGAGCAGGTCAGTAAAGTGTGCTGAGATCCTTCCTTTGTTGTTGACTGGGTCTTTGTTGTTGACTGGGATGGTTGTTCTTGCCAGCTAGGATTGCCCCAAGTATGTCTGCCCCCAGGCTCAGTGCTGATCGCTTTTCTCTCCTTCCTAATGTCTTAAAAGATTTTTCTGAAAGCACTGCCACAGTTGCACTTTTGGTTTCCTGTTTTGATAATGTTAAATATCTTCAAATATTTGGCTAGGTGGGGATGCAATAATCATGTTAACAGCAATATGTCTGTAGTTAAATCTGTGTATAGCTGCATTCTTCAGGCTCCAATAACCCAGTTGCCTAGCAACAATAATTATCTTTCATAATTTCAGACCTGTGAAGAAAAATTGTTTTATTTCACTGGAAGTATAGAAACAATGCTGAGCCCTTTTACTGGGACAGATTGCTACCAGAGTTGTAAACATTTAATGAGCACAAGCTATGTTAAGTTTCTTATTTTGCTGAATCTAAAGAATGGAAGTTTTGTTGCTGCTGGTGAACAGTTTTCCCTTGTGTGAGACACGTTGTTCCTGTAGGCATTTCATTCCATGATGGTGTTGGGTGGTAGGGAAACAACTATGGCAACACTTCAGGGATGACTTAATTGGAAAGGAAACTGAAAACAATTCTGTGCACTAGCTGGTTCAATTTTGTCTCTTTTTAAACCTGCCTGTGGTACTTTCACCCTCTAGCCAGGATACATCATGTTCAATTTCTAGGTTGAAATCTTAAACCAGGGCAAGTGGTACGGCATTGTAGGATTGGCATCTCCATGTAATAAGATACCTGTTGTGCTCTACACAATTGTGTCACTTACGTTTCTGTTTTTGTGAAGTCATATGGTTTGTTCCAATTATGCCTACTGTTTGCTAGTACATTCTTTAATTTGTGCTGACCTTTCCATTGTTTTTGGAGACAGGAGTGGTTGTAGAAATGCTGCTCATATGCTTTTAAATTCTGTTTTCTTCAGGATTTGTATATAATGTCACACCATACATGGAGTATCATCCAGGTGGTGAGGATGAACTAATGAAAGCAGCAGGAACTGATGGGACAGATCTCTTTGATCAGGTGAGAACAACTGGCAGCAAATGACACTTGCTCACCTACTTTAAAAAATGCATGTTTTGCCATTATTTCTAGGGCATTTCAGTGGAAACTTTTTCAGTCCTAAGGAAAGGCAGTGGGTCACTGCTCAGAATGACACTTTTATGTGCTGAAAGAGACATGTAGTTTAAACTTTGTATCAAAGGACCATAATAAAAATCATGGTCGCTTTATGTTGTTAGAATTATGCTTCAATTAGACCTCCTTTTTAGCAAAAATAGCAATAAAGCTAGCAACAGTTTGAGATACCACCTTCTTAATAAATTGCTGCAATGACTAATTAGTGTTGTTGGAGAGACCTATTTTTCCAAGAGCTTTCACTTTTTGAAAAATTCTTGTAGAATTTCTTGTCTATTTACTTGACAGCTGCATTATCAGAAAAAATGCTGGAGCTTCTATTTACTGGTGAACAAATCACAAGATGACAGTTGCTCTCTTATGTGTTTACTGTTTCTTTAAATGTTTTGAAAAGACTCAGAAAATAAAGGTTCTGCAGCATGGGTGTGCTTTCTGCACAGAATCGCTTGCAAACTTGTTGCTGTAAAATGTGATTCACCACGTTGGTATTTTTTAGAAACAGACATTCTTGGGGCTTCCATTACTCACTAGGTTTAGCTGAGAAACTGGGAAAGAGCAAAAAAGAAATCTCTGTTTCTGAAAGGAAATCTGTTACCTCTTTAAATGTATGTTATGCCTTTATTTGCAAAATGTTTTTAACGATGTAAATAAAGATGGATAATGTTTTATCTTTATTGAGTTTATCCTTGGTTAATCCTTTCACAAATGAAGTGTTGGATTTGGGCATAATTCTTTGGTTTCAAGAAATTTGCAGTATCAAGTTGTGGCTTGGAATTATATGGCTGGGTCATTATATGATGTCCTTGAAAACAGGAGTCTTGATGTCAGGAATATTTGGGGAAGCCCCTGTAGTTGTTCAGGTATATGCTTGCTACTTTTTTTTTTTTTTTTTTTAGGATTTTTTTGTCATGGGAATGAAAGCGGGTTTAGATCCTGAAAATATGCTTTTCACTTTTATTGTTTCTGGCTTATGACTTTCCTGTTACCTGAGGCATTTGTTTTCCCCTCTGCTTTCTGTGTTTATCAGATACTGGTCTTTTTTTAAGAGTTTGGTAGGTTGCTAGTGTTCCCCAAATTTCAGGAAAAATTAACTGTCATTCATAATCCTTCATTTCTTTCTGTTATCTGTATATGAGGAAACTACAATTTGTTGATGGGATTCTTTATCTCATCTCCTTAGCTAGTCCCGATTAAAGTTCTTCTTTTTAAATCTAGATACCATTCAAATTTGTCATGCAACACTTTGTTTCCTTTTCTCTTCTTGTGATGTTATCCTGGATGCCCTATCAGAATTCGCTTTTCTGCCATCCATTTCCTCTACAAGTTCTCCAGTTCTGGTCTGTAAAGCTACTGCTTTTTCTTCACTTTATTTTACTTTTTAAAGTAGGGAATTTCCAAATGATTCAGTGATAGTAAGACAGAAGCAAACAGAAATACACCAGCTTGGTAGGAGGTGTTTGTTTGGCTTAACTGTTATTCTTTATGTTTGTTTCCTTCATTCCTTTTCCCTTCACTTGTCTAAATGAGACTAATAAACGTTGTGGTAATGACAAGGTCTTTGTTCTGTTAGTTGTGTAGCATGCATCATAAAAATGGCCTTCTGAAATATATTCTGTAGCTCAAGGTTATGATGTTCAGATATTGAAAAGCATAAATGAGTAAATTAACCTGTTGCTACTTTTTTCATAATCCAATTTTTTCATTTAATGCCATGATACCTGTAATAGAAGTACAAATAAGTACTGAACGATGTAATAGTGACTTCTAATGTGTTTAAAAAATAATCTGCTAAATGAATTATATTAGTCAATGTACAAAAATGAACTTTTCTGTTTCAGTGCATAGAACATAGCAGGAATTCCAAATTTATGAGAAAATATTTTGTTAATGTAGGTTCATCGTTGGGTCAATTATGAATCAATGCTGAAGGAATGTCTTGTTGGGAGAATGGCTGTCAAGCCTATTGCTGCTCCAAAAGGTGAGGTTTTTTTAAGAATGAAATACTGTGTATTATACTTTATTCCAAAGTTATCTGGAAATTATGAGAAATCCTAAACCACCTCATATTTGTGAGGAGAGTCTCTATTCTTGCACAGAGTTGAAGGCTTTTGCATATATTAATTTTTTTTACAGCAGATACCTGAAGATGAAATTGGTGTATAGTTGAAGACTTTTATAAGTAGTGTACCGCTGCATTTCTTCTTTTGTTTTCAGTCATTAGAAAACATGTGTATGTTACATGTCTGTGTGTATAGAAAAGACTTTTTCCTGCCCTGCTCTCCTTCAAGATCCCTCTTTTTTCTTCTTATCCCAGAGGGCAGACTATCATAAGCAGTTCTCATCTTGAAATAAAAGTCAGTATTTTCAATCTGGTGATTCTAGCACCTTGCATACATCTGGCAAGTTACATACATATTGACATATTTGAATACACTTTAAGGGCAGTTGTTCTTTCCAGAGCACTTTATTGGGTCCTTTAGTTTGAATTTACCTTGAGAAAATTTTGCTGATACAATAGACTCTTCTGAGCCAGGAGAGCAAGAAAGGTAGTATAGTCTTAGAATGTGGGTGATGGTTTCCAGAAACTTTAATCTTCAGTCTGTCTTTCGGTTTGTAGGCCACAGCCAAAATTTCCTATACGTGGGAAGCAGACACTGTTACTCAATATTGGCCCTTAGCAAAACTGCAGTGAAAACATGAAAGGATTAATGGTTACAACTATTTTTTTCCAGTTCTGTGGCATCCTTTAGTTCACAATTTCAGCCATTCTGTAGCTCTTCAACTCCTAAAAGGGTGCTCTGCATGCTTGCTTAGATAACATCGTCTTAACAGTTAGTTGAGTTTGGTCTGTGAGTGAAGTAGAATAGTATTTTACATCTCCATGATGCTAGGTAGCTAATTCCAGTGTGGAACTTTTAAGGTAAATGCTGCAGAGTATGGAGAAACCTCAGCAGCATAACTACCTCACTGAGTTGAGGCATTACAGAGACATTTGTGCTACTTTGTCAGGTAGAAATTTAATTAGTTAGAAATTTAATAGCAAACATGAATTTTGTTGATTTTATTAATCTAACCTTTCTGCAACCGGAAGGAATTCTTGTGACAGCCAGTCAGTAAAACATAAACACATCTTTGCCCCTGCTGGCTCTGGCAGTCCATTTTCTGCTGTTCACTTTTTCTGCTTTGTTCTGTAACTATTTTGCTATCCATTTTGCTGTAGTAAAATTTACAGGATAAAGGTTGTCAACTATATAAAACCAGTTCTGTTGCCTGTGTCACTTTTAGCCATTTCAGACTTGAAAAAAAGTAATTTTGTTAATAAAGAGTCAAGCTGATTACAGAACTACAGAGTCATTTAGGTTGGAGAAGACCTCCAAGATCGAGTCCATCCTTTGAACAGCCACCACCTTGTCAAGTAGACTGTAGACTAAGTGCTGTGTCCAGTCATTTCTTGAACACTTCTGGGGATGGTGACTCCACCACCTCCCTGGGCAGGCTAATACAATACTTGACAGCCCTTTCAGGGAAGTTCTTCCTGATCTCCACCCAGAACCTCCCCTGGTGCAGCCAAGAGGCCAACCCCCACCTGGTAGCCTCCTTTCAGGGACTTGTAGAGAGCAGTAAGGTCCCCCCTGAGCTTCCTCTTCTCCACGCTAAACAACCCCAGCTCCCTCAGGCACTCCTCATAGGATTTACCCTCTAGACCCTTCCCCAGTTTTCTGGCCCTTCTCTGGAGCAGTCCAGCACTGGACTTGCACAAATCCTTCACTGTAAGATTCTCAAGGTTTACTTCAATTCCTTGAAGATTGTGTATCCTCCTCTTTTGAATTATCAAAAAGTGATTGACTTACTTCCCTATTAACCAGCAGTAATTCTAGTCTTTTATCCTTCCAGAAAACCGTATTTTGCGAAGTTTGCATTTCAGAATAGAAGAATAAATTACTAAGTTCAGGTGCATGCTTTTGAACAGAGGATTAAATGGCCCCATAAGTATAGAGGGAAGACAAGACTTCAAATTATGGGTTACATTGCTTGCTTTTTGTGACAGAGAGTGTTCAGTAGTAGGAGAAACATTGCTACTTGCTGTTTGGTGCAATCTCAATACAGAGAGCAAGGATGGCAGGTTTTTTTGTTGGGGTATTGCTGGAAGATTTGTGGTTGTTTAGCTTAGGTTTTTTTTCCTGTGTTCTGGTGGTTTTTTGGGAGATAGTACAATGGTTTGCTTACTGAACTGCTTAAGGAAGCTGAAGTTTGTCCTTGCACACTCTATATTGTTTTTTTTAAGAAAGAAGAGTCTTTTGAAAATGCTGGTGATAGTTAATGTTTTGTCAACTTGTATTTTGGGAATGCTGCTTCGTGCTTTGGTAGTGACTAAAAGGAATTTCTGAACTGTCCCTTCTGTAGTGTTACAGTGAGTCTTTGCACTGAAACATGTAGTGTTTGTACTTGCTGAGGAGGCCAGTGCAGTACCAGGTATGTAAGAGATGATTTCAGAATCTCCCTCAGCAAACCTGTACAGCATTAAACTGCTTGCTGTCCCTTCAGGGTGCTCAGCTGTAAACATTATCACAGTGTGTTGTCTGAAACACTTCAATACTGCTGATGTTTCCAGAGACACGTCAGTGTTTGTCCTTATGTGTACTAGTTTGAAAACAAACCAGTGGGAGGCACCAAGTCAGAATGACAATTTAATAAGCAAATTAAAAAATAAGGCAGAAAACACTGGTTCAAACTGACAGAGTCAGGATACAACCTGACACCCTGTCAGTCAGGGTGGTGGTAGCAGCCCGATAAAATGGTGGCTGCAGTCCTCCTGAAGTGGTGGATGTGGTTCTGTTGAAGCAGTGATCCTTTAGAAGGGGCTGCTCTTCCCCGGGAGGTCCAGTGGTGGCTGTGTAGCTCCTGTCCTCTGGGAATCCAGTGGAAAGGATGTCTGTGGTGTTCGGAATCTCAGATTATATGCAGGGTGGAATGCTTGGTTCCTCCTTCTGGGTGGAGCATCTCACACTGGGATGATGAGTTAGAGGCAAGGCGTTGATGGCTCATTAACAGAAGATGTTCCGGAGGGAGGAGGCAAGGAAACGCTGCCCCACCTGGTTTCAACAGCTCATGAGGATGGTAATAGAATACACTGCAACCCAGGACACTATGCTACTTCAGTGGTTACTTGGGAGTCAGAATGCATGTTGTATTATCGTTAATTCAACAAGATTAACTGAGAGCTCTGATGTCATCCAAGGAAGAGAGGTAGGGCTCTGCATTTGATGTGTCTTGTGTGGTCCTTAAAATTGCAATGCTGATTTCTGTGCAGTATGTTAAAATATGGTGAAATGAGGGTACACTTCTAAATACAAAAAATTACCTTTCATTAAAAAGAAGTTTTTGTGAACAACTTGCCCATCCTGGCAGAAACCATAAAGTGGTGTATAGCAGAATATTCAGACAAATGTCGCCTCAACCAAAAATATGTGGAGTATTTTCTTTTTTACCTTACAATGGCACAACATGAAAGCCTCTGATGAACGTTGTTCTGGAAGAGCTCTCAAGTAATTTTGGAATACTGTGTGGTTGGTGCTTTGCTCTAGGAGCCTTCCTTAACATCTCTCTAGCATTTTTCCTCTAACACTGGCTGGTGTGATGCAGGACACTGGGAAGGATATGGAAGAACAGGCAAGTGTCAGGAAAATTAATCCACAAACACCAGAGGTTTGTGTCCAAAAAGGAGACAGAGGAGTCCTGTTACTTTATTCGAATAAAGGGAGAGGCCATGGGGCATTTCCCCTGGGGTCTCTCGAATTTTTGGAGGGCGCAGCCTCCTATTTATCCTAATTTCCTGACCACATTTCCCTCTCTTTCCCCATTGGCTGAGGTACTCGAGAGGTACAGGCTTCCCGAAACGCCTAATACCTAAGACTCCCTTCTAATGTATACCCCCCCCTTTATTTTAATTCTTATGGAATTTATGGTTCTTCTCATTGTTTCTTTCATCTCTCAATATCCAATTTCATTTATCAGCAGACCTATAGTTTATTTGTAAAGACAAATCTCTTTCCATTCATCAATCAGTGGAATCCTTCCTATTGTTGCTTTTATCTCTCAGTACTAGTTTCATCTTCCAGCAGGCCCACAGCTTGTTTGTAAAGACAAGTCCCTCATTCCTTTCACAAGAAACATTCCCATTTTGGTTTTCATAAAAGGGAGCAGAAAGAACAGATTTGTTTCTCCCACCCAAACTTGGCTCCCATAAGAGAATATTCATATTGGGACATTCTGAGATGTGCAATGTAGAGAAGGGCAGAAAGGGGCCCAGGTATAACCAGAGGACTAGTTTCCCCACAGATTTACTGTGAACAGAAGGACATGTGGCTGAGAAGTGCAGTGCCTTTCCCGTCGAGTTGAGCCCCTTATAAATGAATTGACACTGTCTAATTTACTTGCTTGGTCTTTTTTTTTTTTTCTTTTTTTTCTGCTAGAGTTGGTTGGTTTGGAATAGTTGTAGCATACTGTAGAATAAATGAAAAACTCAGATAATAACTTGAAAATAAAATCATTTGGCAGCGGGAGCTTATAGAAATATTTTCTTTTTCCTGTGTTCCTGCCAAGGACTGGTTTTAGATTTCTAAGGATTGGGTTGGTCAGATTTGCAGTCCACTATGTGATGTTGTGGGACAAATGTCATTGGAATTCTTAACAGATTCAGTGAGCTTCTTAGCTATGAAGTTTATAATTGCACAAGATAATCTGTGATGTTTTTTTTGAAGTGTCAGAGTTCTTGCATTTCCTATTCTTTAGTAATGTACCTACTTGTACCGATTTTTTAATTAGTCATAATCTTTTGGAATGGTAATCAGTGCTGCATTTATTTGTTGCTTCTTGATGTCTGAAGCATCCTGGTCATTCCATTAAGCCTTTTGGAAGATTTATTGGGAGATCTTTACTTTGCCTAATTTAGCATGATGTGGGCAAATACTGTAACTTCTTAACTGTTGTCCTTGTTTTTTCTTAATGCTTGCAGAGATTTCTTCTGCTGTGTCTGAAGACAAGAAACAGCTTAATGGTAAGTTTTCGCCTGAAGCAAAGTGGGGAGTCAACCTCAAACTTATGTGAATATCATTGTATGAGCAGTATTTACCCAGACTTCTCTCTCTTTGCATTCGAATCCAGTGCTGAGGCTGTAGTGATCTGTAAGAAATTTCAGAAGGCAAAATCTTAACCAAGTATTGTGAATTTTGTGTTTGAAAGTATTGTAAGACTGCAGCAGAGTAGTATAGACATGGGAGGTATGGGATGGACAAACAAGGCCAGCTTGTCTGTGAAATGCCTGGAAGATTTTATGCCCAAGTCTTTTCTATCCAGTCAGGTCTTACACTTGTTTTTCTGGATTTTTTTTTTTTTCTTTCAAAGTGCAAAATTTTTCATTTTCTTCTGAGCTTCATGAAGTTTTTGTCAGCCCATTTCTTCAGTCTCTCTGCATCCCTTAATAACCTTAACTTTTAATGTTTTGCCTGTTTGCGTGATTTGTTATTGCTCTGACTGGAACAGTGTGTACCCTACAGGTTGCTAATAACTGTGTGAAACAGTATCAGCATTGCCTTTTCCCTAGGGAATGTCAACAGTAACTAGCCTCCAGTTGGACTTTGTATGCTGATCACATCTTTTGTGACTGGCAGTTCTACTCATTTTCTCTCGGTGTTGCAATCCACGTATCAAACCCAGCTCTTTCCAATGTGGCTATGAGGATAACGTAAGAACATTTATCACTAGCCTTGCTGTCCCAAGGGATTGTGCAAAGCAGTCCCGTGACATGGAGGGTTGTAATTCTGCTGTTCATGTGGTCACCTTAAACTCTTCATTTCATGCCTGCCATCAGCCTTTGGCTTCACCCCCAGCTTTTCTTTATTATGATCACCATGACCAATAGAGCACTTTGCTTAATTGGTTCACTGATCACCCGAATCATTGTCTTTTTACTGCAGTGTGAATCACTGTTTTCATGTAGCATCTTACAGTATTTCAAAATAATTCATAAATAACTTGGTTTGCCAGAATCTTCTATTTTATTGTGGCTGTTCATATATATTTCTCTTGACCTGCAAAAGCAAACAGAAGTGTGTATGACCATGGATTCCTGTTATCCGTGGAGGCCAAGTAAATCATATGATGTGTGTCCTCAAGGAAGGCTTAGCTTTTGAGAAGGCGTGTATTAGGTGATTGGTTTTCTTTTGCAATGATCTGACTGCTCTGCCATTTAGCTTCCTTGGCAGCTGCAGATGGTGTGTACTTAGGAGTAATTAAGGATCAAAGAATAAGTAATTTGATTGAGTTTTAATTGCTTTGGGTTAATTCCCCCATCTGGGTGATCAAATAGTTTTGACAGATTGGATTAGACCCGAGTGGCTCTCTGTTTTTATCTACTTCCCACGTGGTGGAGCCACTCAATTATGATGCTTAAGCTTGTAGTCATACTACAAAACTTACTGGCATTTAGAAGAAAATAATCTGGGTAACTTAGAATTCATGTGCTAATTATTTTATGCATAGCCATTTCAGGTTTGCAAGGCTTAACTTTGAGTGGGCTTGAAACCAGCACTTACCAGCTGTTCAGTCTGCAACTTCCTCCATCATCATTCTATTTAGCTTCTTGGTGTTAAAATTGATGCAGGATTGCAGTTGCTTTTATCTGTGTCTGTGCTCAAGATTTTGCCAAATATGTTCAGTTTCTATTATGCCAGAGGTTAGTACAGTCGACATTTTGAAAGACTGACCAACTGTTGATTCCCAGCAAAGGCTGTTTCAGACTGTTTCAGGTAGTTAAATACTTAAAGTGAGTATGTGAATTCTGTGGAAATTCCTAGCAAAGTGCTGTGTAGAAAGCTTAGGGCTGATATCTTTGCTTAACCTGCTGTGAAATTTTACTTGTGAATTAGGTTAGACCAGACGTCTCAAATTGAATTTATTCATCTGAATTATAGAAACAAATAGTTCTGTTAAAGGAAAGTAATTCAGATGACTTTTTTGTCTTTTTGTGCTTCACTATCACAAAGTGTAAAAGCACAAGCTAATAACTGAGTACAACATAGGTACTGTGGTGTATGGAACTCTTAAGTTCTGAAGTAGAGCTCCATGTTCTAGGACCCTGCTCTCCAGGAAAAAATGCTGAATAAAAACTAAATATAAAAAGTACATAGTCTGGGTACCTGTGGAAATAAAGTCACTAAATATTGTTGAAAGACACGTAGAACATTCAGTTAAAAAAACCCCAAAACCACAAACCCCAAACATACCTGAGTATTATTTATATTAAGCAAGCATCCCAGCAAGTATTTAAACAACTCTCTGCTCTTTGCAGGTGTGCTTCCTGAGAAGAATGTACTGGCTTCTTCTGCTAAAGATTTAAGTCCAAGGTAAGCCATTGTCTGTTGAACATCCTATTTAAGAATTCTGTGCAATTCTTAGTAAATCCAGGCAACTGCTTCTATGGTTAGCTCTTGAAGTTTCAGTTAAATGAGTATATGTCATTACCATCCTTGTGTAAGTAGAAAAGTTGAGGTTCAGGTTTAAAGAACTTGCCAAAGGTCATGTGGGCAGATGATGGTTCTTTGCTTGTTGTGTTGATTCCTAACACTTGTGCTGTCTTGCTTTGTATACAAATGTATGGCTTATATTTGCAGGCTCCTCAGCTTTGCTTCTTGAGAAAACTCATGGAAAGTGATTCCAACTGGACTGACTACTTTCTTGACTTTAACTAATTTGTCCATAAGCATCTGAATTGCCATGCCTTGAAAAAGTGCTTCATTTCAAGCTGGAATATATTAAGATGTGATAGCCACATTCAAGTTTCTACAGCATGTAAAGCAAAACAGGCCCTAATAGCTCACTGTGATATGCCTGCTGTTGTCACTGAGGTGTCATTTTATTCCATGATGCCTTTGGTCCTCAAGGTGCAGTTTCTCACTTGGCATCAAAATCCCCTGTGAGTGTGTGGTCTCTGGGCTAGTTACATGCAGTCATAAAATATTGTGGCTTGTAAACAATTGGAATGAGGTTTATATTCTTAAGTGCTCTCCAAACCTTGCGGTCTTTCTCCCCATGTGTGTCTGGCATATTCTGGCATGTGACTGAAAGGTGTGCAGCCTAAAATGTGTTGGCTGTCAGGAGGGTTTGCTCCTCCCTCTCTGCCTGTTTTTCTGGTCCAGAAGTCTAAACAGTAGATGGAAATTACTTCCTGACAAGTGTAAGGCCATACAAATAATTACCATTTGAAGGCTTTCTTTTTTTCTACCTTACCCTGGATTTATTACAAGGTTTGGACTTGGGAGCATAGGAATGAATGCAAAAACTTGATCTGTGGAGATGAAAGGAACTGTGGTTTTGTGGTATGTGCATCAAATCTTTAACTGTTGGGAAGCCACGCTGCCTATTTAGTGCTTTTGTCTGGACTCAAGATTTTAATCATCTCATAAGCAAGGTTCATTTACTACAAAGAGAATGCATGTGCTTTTTAAGTAAAACTAATGCCATACAATTTTAACTACAATGTACTGACTATCAGGATGCATAATTAGATAGTTACTTCAGTAGTTTTTTCAAAATTACTGACTTTGGACTTAGTCTTCAAAAGTAGTAAGTAATATCTTTGGCTTGTAAATTTGTTAAAGAAACTCTACTGGAAGGCTTGGGGTTAAATATGTTTTTATATGCCCAAAGAAATTATATGTTTTTGTCTCTATTGTATTTTTTGTTTTACAGTTACGACTGGTTCCAAACAGATAGTTTGGTCACAATTGTCATATATACTAAGCAGAAGGTAAGTGTATTTTGTGAAGGAAGAATTACAAGATCCAGTTGTGATCTAGCTTGAATTCTGCGAGAACTTTACAAAAATTGTTGGTTTTTTTTCCCCTTGGCTATAAAAGGATATGAATGCAGAGTTGGTGATAGTTGACTGTCAAGACAAACGATTAAGGGGAGAGATCATCATGGATGACCACTCATATCTTGTAGAAGTTGGTAGGTACTGTAATTTTGCAGTTTAAAGTACTGAATTTTCATTCTATTTTATTAAAACCGACTCATCAGACCATAAGCATGTACCAATTAATATTTTATTTCTCGTTCATTAGAGACTGTTAAAGTGCCTTGATGTAAAGGAATTATGTTGTTTATCAACTCACATCTTCATTTGTTTAGTATGTACTACATTTCTTACATGTGGACTAAAGTGCAGTAAGAAATTGATTTTAAAGTTGTGTAAAATTTTTCTTCAAGTGTGTTTTTTATGATTATTAAAATGCCCTCATTCACAAGGGCAAGCACAGTAATTTACATAAATGCAGATAGGTAGCTTTACATAAGCCATTGTTAAAAGTAATAGGAAAAATAATGCCTTTGTGCATGAGGCTTGTAGAAGTCATGAGTCAAATTTCAAGGCCAGATAAACATGCATAGCTTGTTAGGGTTATTAGTTGACTCAGTATTCCTAGACTTATACTTTATGTATATAGGATGGCTGGAATAGAATTCTGTTATTGCTTAACAGAGTTTGTTTGTATTTATTTCAGACTTGGATCATGCAGTTTCAGAAGATGTGGCTGGTAATTTCTGTCTCTTGCAGCACTTCTGTATCTCTTCTAAGATAGTCCAGTCAGGAGCTGAACTTCCATGATCCTTGTGGGTCCCTTGCAACTCATGATATTCTATGATTCTGAGATCAGAATGTGGAATTTCAGTTTATTTTTCTGACTCATCAGATACTTTACAGTTTTACTTCCCACCAGATCCTGACACAGTCAATTAAACCAAGCCATAACATTAAATACTTTTTTTTTTTAATTGTGGCATTTGGGCATGTGAAAGTAATAAGTTGATAGTGCTCTGATCCCTCTTAGTATGACTAAATGTTAAAATAGTTAGAAGTTAGTTCTGTTGTGTGTTTGTAAACTGTTCTTTGCTTAGATTGGGATTTTCTTGGATTTAATTGTTAATTCAAATGGCCTTGAAAAGAAAATAGTAAGTAGTGGTAACTACCAGTTTCTAGTACATGACAACTCTGGGTTCATGAGCATTTTTCTTGACTAGATGGTCTGTGAAGCTGTCCTGGTTCCACAATCTATTTAGCAAATAATGTGTATTAATTATGCATATCCAGTTAGTACTTCTTTTAACTTCACTCTGAAACATTATAGAGAGATAGCTGGAAGTACCTTTAATTTGATATTCTAATTTAAGGAATTAATTACGTGTGTCTTGAGAAATGAGTAATTGTTCTGAATTTCAATATAGTTGACATGTGAAATATTTTTTTGTACAATGTGTAACTAAAAGTAACAATATGAAATCTTTTCTCTTTTAGTAAATATTGCTGAAAAAGTAGGGAAAGTAGAGATTATCTTAAGTAAAAAGGATAACATTCATTGGAAAATGCTGGGACAGCCCTGGGAGGGTCATAATACCTTTATCAAACGCACAGACAGAGGTAAGCAATTTCATGGCCAGCTACCAGCTGTTTTAGGACTTCTTGGAGCTTGTTAGTCATATTTGTTCTTTTCCAGGATTTTCTTTTTCCTTTGTTGTACCTTCATTTCTTTCACAGTTGTTCTCTGATCTTGTTGGAAGCTACTCAGGAATTTCCCTTGAAAGGGTTTGACTTAGAGGTGTTTTTTCTGCTTTGCTTTGGTTTCTTGGTGTGTTTTGTTCTACAATGGAGTTGAAGGTGAACCTAATATGGGAAGGTGAACACTGCCTGGGTGTTGTTGCATCTCATGGTTACCTGTGTGCTTAGTGACCTCTCTGTCCGTATGAAAACCACAGTAGGCCCTGAGGAGACAGTGCATGGACATGTGTCAATCATTATGGGAGTCACTGGAGTGAAGGGTCAAAAACCTTCACTTCCACACTACAAATACAGTAACATCTGTCAATCCTGTAAGGTTGTTCCAGTACACTGCATCTTTGTAACTTGAGCTCAGATTAAATAAGGGACTACAAATCATGTGTAGGTATTAAAGCTGGCTCTGAATAACCTGATGTGTCTGCAAGGAGCAGTAAATGTTGTATATGGATTCACTTTGTGCTAACAGAACAGTATGAAGTTTATGCAGCACCAAAATATATTATAGTGATCAGTGTGGGTTTGGGTTTTTTTCAGCTGAACTAAAATTTTCTGCAAAATTACAGTGTGTACTGTAACCACACTCCTGATGCTATTACAGTCACCTAGCTTCTCAAATGCCCTCTTAGTCCTCTGTTTAATAATGCTCAAAAATTGACTGTTGGATTATAGTCTGCCTTATTATGTGTGAAAACAAGCTGTACCTTTTTATGAGCTAATTAAATGTTGCTCACCATGTTGTACACCTCTTACTGGCCCTCAGTTATGCTATGTGGACCTTTGAAGTTGAGAGATTACTGTGGTACAAAAAAGGAAGACTGCATAAAAGCACATCTCTCTAGCTACCTTTAGCTTATGTAGAATCTAATTTTCCTTATAAGAGTTTCAGAAACTGTGGAGTCATCCACTTTAATATTAGATTTTTCAGTATGATCCTCTGTATCTAAGGGGTTACAGCCTGATCTAATGTGTTGTCCACTGTCCACTGCTCAGTTTCTCCCTCCTTTTCACTTTTTGTGATTATAGAAAACAGAAAGAGAAGATAATCTGAAAGAACAAGAGATATAGAATATAGTGGCTTTGTAGATCCTTTGCAAATGAGGAAGCTGTAGATAGATGCAATTGACAAGATACATATTGAGCATTAGTAATCTAGCAAATAAATTGATATCTGTGGCTTTTTAATTCCTACTCCAGAAACTCCTATTCTGCAGTTTTTAAATTTTAAAATCTCTAAATTTAAAATTGAGCATATAAGAATGTTTATAGAAGAAGAATGCTCAGGCCTACATGTTGTTCCTTCATTCGAACCTGTGCTTTCAGCTCAGCCATAAAATCTACATGTTGGAGGCTTCTATTCACTTGGTTTAGTTTCAAGTAGCCATTTTCCTTTTCTGCTTAGAACTGTGCTCCCTTATTCTAAATTGCAGAATTTTCATTTTTGCTTTCACATCTGTGGGAGCAAAATAATGTTAGGGGTAAAGAAACTCCTATCTTGTGTCGTGTGAACAAAGAAATAATAATTAATAGCTAAAAAAAAATTTAAAAATCTGTTTTATAGCTTTATATCTGGTATTTCTATGCAGCACTCAATACACGATAGCACTGATATGTTGCCTTAAATATTCTGATTTCTTTCCCTTGAATATTCATCTGCTTACTCTCAGCATTATACCTTTTATTTCTAAGGATTATGAGAGTCTTGTGTGAAGACAGTGTAACTAATAATTTCCACTTCTGAAAATCTGGGAACAGAATAGAAAGTAGCTGTGTTATCTTGGTACACGTTTTTTATTTATTTTATTCAACTTCTGTATATTAATATTCTTTTGGTAATTTATGCTTTCTAATAAAAGTAATAATTTTACCTGAAATGATTACACAATTCCAGTTTGGTGGCAAGGCTGTGAGTAGTATGTGCTTATGGGAGCACTGATGTTGAATTCATTAGGTTTTTCTTGTCTTTGAGTTTTTTAGTATTTCTGTGTGTATTGACCAGTTAAAACACTTTGGTTGTATTCAGAGCACAGGAGGAGCGGCTGAAAACCAGTCAGGAATGATACTTGAAAAGTTTATTTGATTTTATGTCTTTATTACTTGTTCATATGACAGCATTCATGAATGAGTTTGTAAATGAGGGATGTGCGACCACCACACGTGCAGAAGCATCTATACTTAAAGGTTATTTGATCTTTAGTTTCAAAGCAGACATCTAAATTCTGCGAAAAAGTGATAAAGGTCTTCTTCAGGGCCAATGACATAATCCAGAGATGGTACTAGAAGCCTTTGACAGCTTTATGATATGAAGAAACAATTAACATAAGCCCCTACTTCTTTCTTCATAGGCTGGGAAAGTCATACTCCCAGATAAATTGCCTATGTACTCTCAAATTCCTTCTGAGTTTATACTAAAATTTTGGCCAGTGTATTTTAGTTAACTGGAAGGAATGAACAGATTTGTTGAATTTCCTCAAAGTTGAAGGGGATTTTAAAAATAGTATTGCAATTTCAGTTAACTGCACTGTGTTTTAGGACGGTCAGGAGATTCAGAAGAATATTCAATACTGTTTCTACTCCTTAAGAAGAATTAAGTGCTTAGTTTTCTGGAGAAACAATTATTTATAACCCACAACATTGCATAGAAAACACAATTCAGGATAATTAGATTGTCAGTGTAGGGGAGTTGGTGACACTACTCTTAGGTAGCTGGTCATTATGAAACTGGTCATTAAAAGTGTAATCAAAAGCTTATGGTTGTAGTGCTGGCATCCTGTGAAATTTATATGCAGTATAAAAAGTAAGATAGAGCTTTCTCATTAAAACAAAAAAACCGAAACAAACCCCTAAAACCTGACCCCTCCCAACCAACTAAAATATCATATGGCACAGTGATAGAGTGCAGGTTTTCACATAGGTATTAAAACATGATTTTCTTGTTAGTGCTTTTTCTGGGAAACAAGATATGGAAGCCCACTCATGAGGGGGAATGCACATAAAAGCAGTAGCCAGATGCAATTAAAAAATGACATGCTAGTAGGGATGACCTGGGGGGATGTGTGTGTATTTTTTCCCATGGAGAATAAACTTCTTCTTCCTTCTGAAAATGATTCTGAACTTTTCCTCAGATTGCTGTTTTGGAAAGTAACCTAATTACTAAGTTCTGCTCTTAGACTGTGCAACTATTGGCAGATGTTTAGAGTGTTCAGTAAAGAAAGAAGGTGTTGTTGCCTCTGAGGGCTGAAATGGGATGCAATTTCATTGTTTTGTGCAGTGGTTTTCATCCACATTAAGTGGCAGATCATAGAGGTTTTTTTGTTGGAAGTACCAGAAGGGAGCAGAGTGCTGCTGCAGCCGCATTTACTGTGTATCAGCGAGACTTACGCTGTGACAGGGTGCTGTGGAACCAGGAAAAGTTTAGAAGGTGTTGATTCAGTGGGAATGTTATTTTGAAAGGGGACAAGACTGTCTGGGGAGAGCATGGCTGGCCTTTTTGGATAATATGAGCTATCTTGTGAAATCTAGTAATCAACTGAAGCATTTGAGGGTACTGATGATTTGATGGTCAGCAGTGAGGGTTTGTGGTTGTCTTAATTCCTAAGACTGGCCTGCTGCTGGGAATGGTGGGCAGCCACCTTCCTTCAGCTGTGTGGTCTAATCTCCATTATGTTGACAGTAATGGTACTTGAGGCTCCATAATCAAGTAACCTGAACAAAATAAGGATTAACTTTCAGCTGGCTGATGGACATGTTTGGGTGGTAAATGCTTGCTAGGATTGGGGTGGAATGCCTCTACCTGAGATGGAAGGCTAGTGGAGCGATTTGGCTTTTTCCAAAGCCAGCAGGCTGGTGTTGCCACTGTTGCATCACTAGGATTATCACTAGTAACTAAGAAATAAGAATTGTCACTGAATTTTTATCAGTGAAGAAAAGCAAAAAACATTAAAAATTCTTAAATTTTCTTAAATCTCCCGTTCATGACAAGGAAGAACAGGCAGTACGCAAAAGGATGATAGTCTCCAAAAGGTATCATTATCTGTGCAGCAGATAATGATAGTAAAACTGAATTTTGTTAGTAAAACTGAATTTGTATGCCTAGGAATCGAAGTACTGTAGTTCTTGATTCCAGCAAAGGAGGAAGCTGAATTTAGAGTGATGTGTAGCCCATGATTGTATTGGATTTTGTGGCAAGCCTTTGGTAGTGAGGGGCTGCAGGGCTGCCTCTCCTAGATCAGGAGCTTCAGTGCTGTCACTTGATGTCTGCAAAACATTTAATCAAACCTAACCTCCTCACTAATGACTTTCTCCACTACGAAAATTAGGATTTGCTGCTGGACACTGGCATTGTGATCCAAAATTGAGAGAACAGTAACTTTTGCTTCTGTATAGTAGCAAATCATACGTCTTTGGCATCTGACTGTTAACGTGTCTTCGTGGGTTGACACAACCAACTGTTTGGCTTAAGCTTGCTACTAGGGACTGGCTCCTTTTGTTGAAAGGCTTTTCTGCTTTGACAGTTATTTTTACTTATGGCTTCAGATTTTATTGGAATGACTGATAATGAACTAATTTTAGTTAATGTAGTGAAGACTACAGTCTAAACTAGACGTTCACTTAGAAACGTCTCTTGTTTTCAAAAACTGTATTGAATGAATCAAGACAAAAGTTTTGTATGGCAAATTAAAAAGGAAAAGGGACATAAAGGTTATTCATGTGGAAAAGGCTGGAATTAGGTTGGAAAGGTGAAAAAATTGTCAGGGAACAGTGAATCAGTTGATGAATCAGTTTTCTAACTTCTTTCTCCACTCCCAAATATCTGTAAGAGTATTAGCTGATGGGTGTTAAGGCTTATATTACCAACCTCACACATCCTTTTAAACTATTCTTAAGTCTGCAGAATTGACAGCAATCTTGGCATATTTATTTGGCTACTGTATTTTGCAATCTTATTGTGTATTGTTTTTCAAAAGAAGGATAGAAAACAAATTTCCACAAACTTTCATAATATTTATATAGCTGGAGAGATACTGATGTTCTGCTTTACTTGAAGATTGGTATGAAATAGAATTACTGACTTTCATTTTTTCAGGGCATCTGAAATGTTTCTTCATTCAAAATAAGGGATTTGTAGGATGTTAGATGAAAGATGTGAGAAAATATTAATAAAGAAAGATTTATTCCATGTCAAAAGCATTATGTTATGTCTCTGCAGGCATTTATAGTGGATAACTCACTAGTAGCTATTTGAATATTTTAAGAACACCAGTGTAAGCAGAAAAATGCCATGGCCATTTACTCTGGCAGTAGTGGTATATAAGAAATTTGATCCTAATTTAGTCCATGCACAAATTGCATGTGTAGCTGAGATTTAGTAACCTGAATGTATATTTCCAGGCATAACTGAATGTATTTAGATGCTTGACTGTTCCAGCAGAGTTTATTTATACCCTTGGAAATAAAGTCAATTAGAAAGAAGCATGGCTGAGCTGGAACATACTGTTTAAACCTTTAACTTTCAAGCAATGTGTGGATAAATACTGTTTGTTGAAAGCTTTCCTCTATTTGAAATTATTTTGTTTCTGTTACGGTTGAATTGACAGGCTGTGATCCTGCACTTATTGAAGAAGGGAATGTTAATAGCAATGGCTGTTCCTTCAAGCAGCAATTGACTGCACTGTCAGAGGGCACTCTGTATCTGGTCTCCAGCTGTCTTGTACTCTTCAGCAATGTTTTTAATCTAGGATATCTGGAAAGAGCAAAATGTTTGGGGTAACAATCCTGGAATAAGGAAACTGCAGTACAGATAAGTTACTTGAAAAAGGATAATTCATTAAATGAAATTACTGAAATACTCAACGTGGTCTTAAGTGGCTCTTGGGGATCACTGGGCAAGAAGGTTGTCTTATTGAGAGCCCCTCTAAAGCTTTTTTTGTGTTTTTTTAAAGTCCAGGAATTGTTATTTGTTTGTGAACTGTAGCCCTAGTTAAGCAAAAGCTCAACCAGGTGTACTGACTTGGGATTCCCTTTGGTGCTGTTGGAAGAGCGAGCTAGGAAGCAATGGCAGTGATCACTTGAGCTGCAGCAATGCTAGAATTTCCTTTACATTTTGATTTGTATTTAATGGAATGCACTGGAAACTTGCATAAGCCTTCCTTCAGGCAAGATTCACTTAAGAAGAGTTGTGTTGACTCAAGAAAGACTTTCGGCTCACAGCAGGATTTAGACCATGTACAAGTGATAAGCATTTATTAGATACTTTCTGGTAGTCCATTCCTGTCAAAAGAGAATCAACATGAGATTGAAGTCAGGAAGTAAAGAAGCATCTGCTGGTGCAGTGGCAAAACACAAAAGATAAATGTACTTCTAACTCTTAAGACCTTTAGGAAATAATAGAATTGTAGACTGACTTAGTTGAAGGGGAGCTCTGGAAGTCATCTGGTCTAACTTCCTGCTCAAAGCTGTTCAGTCAAGGTTTGAATACATCCAAGGACAGACTCCCTCTGAGCAGCTGCCCCAGTGTTTGACCAGACCATCCTTATGGTGATGCCTAGTTGAAATTTCCTTTGCATCTCATCCTGTTTCATGAGTAGCTCAGCTATTTGTGCGAGCAACATTAGTATTTTTCAATGCCATGAAAAAAAGGGGAAATGTTACTTCACTGAAATTGCTCCAATGTAGAAAGTGTTGTTAGAAGGATGTCACGTTCAAGTATTCTCTTACACGAACTTGTCAGATTTTGAGAGACTTTACATAAAAATATTGACTGGAACTGCTCACAGATTCTTCATTGAAAATGGCAAATGACACGGTGAAATTATTGTATGAAAGTGGCTTCTTCTCCCTGCCTTTTATAAAAAATTACTTGGCTTGTTTTGGGTCTATGAAGTTTAGATATGCTGCTCATGGGATTTTGTTGCTTTGCTTGTTAGCTTTCTTTCTTTTTTCTTTCTTTTTTTTTTTTTTTTTAATTCTTTGCAGAGCTGAACTTGCAGTATTTGATAGCCCATGAAAGTTCCCTTGAGTTACAAACCCATTTAGGCTGTGTGGTGCTGTGATCACACTGATATTCCAGGTTAGAGCTAAAATACTGCAGTGCTGAAACAAAGGCCTAGCTGAAAAATGCTCTTCTAAAGGTAGAGGAGGAAAAATTACTTACAGTCATCTTCTTTACTGAAGGCTGCAATAAGCTCCCTGGAGCTTTCTTATCTCCAGGCTGAAAACCCCCAACTCTCTCAGTGTGTCTTCATAGGAGGGGTGCCACAGCCCTCTGATCATCTTTGTGGCCCTTGTCTGGACTTGCTCCTGTAAGTCCATATCCTTCTTATGGGGGGTACATGGTACCCCAGGTGAGCTCTCAGAAGAACAGAACAGAGGTGCAGAATGACCTCCCTGAGCCTGCTGGGTGGGTGTGGGTAGTCTGAGGAGTGTGGTGCTGTGCTGGCTTATGTTTCATTTGCATTCCACCAGCTGGTTTCAGTCTGCCTGTGTGTACCCATGCTGTACTTGTACTTTTACTTGTACTATGTATGTTCAGTGCAGGTGCAATGCAGTAGTACAAGGAGTTCTGATAGTTTTTGGTACTTTTCTACTTCTTTCCAGTCGATAACTCAGAGGCTCTTAAAGTAAGATTATAAATGAGTCCTCAGTCCAAAATGATAAAAATTATTGTAAGTAATTATTCAAGAAGTATCTATTTATTGTCTTTTTATAAGTACATAGTGAAATACACTCATTTCTCTCTCTCTTATTGAAAGATATATAATAACAGAATGACAGATGGGGACTTAACTAACATGTAAAATCATGCTTTTAGGACTGTTCTACAGAAAATGCAAGTTGGTTTCTAAGACAGAAGTTACCCATGACACGAAACTCTTCTGCCTAATGTTGCCCAAGGGCACACATCTCCGTGTTCCCACTGGACAACATGTTTACCTCAAACAAATTATTGCAGGTAAGAAAAATTGAGAATGTAGTAATGGATATATTTACATAAATCCTTTTCATAGTGTTGGGAGAATGCCAAGTCCATGGCCACTAATTCCCTGGTTGTTGTTAGCAAGTCTCTGCTTCCAGGGTCACAATCAGTGCTTAATAATGAACTGACTGGATTAATATTAATGAAAATCTAACTACTGAGATGACTGTCATTAACTGGTGACCTTATTGTCTCTGCTTTCAACTCTCCTTTTAAAACATTCTCTCTACCAAAGCAGTGTTGTTCATCTTTGAAGTGTGGGAAGCTTATTGTATATGTGTGATGTATCATTAGTCAGTTCCTTTTAGTTTGCAGCTTTTTTGAAATGAGGAGGGTACTGTTGCAATTTTTTCTTTTTTTTATTCTTTTTCTGAGGGATTTATAGTAGTCATGGTAACACTGCTTTACACTCCAGTTGCACAATATTAACGATAACGTGAGGCTATGAGAGGAATGTGTTTAGAAAAGCACGTATGCTTTTCTTCAGCGTGCTATGCAAAATGTTGTAAAAGGTGAACTCAAGAAAACGGAAGGTCAAAGAAATAGCCAGTTTACTATTTTAAAGGGTACTTCTTAAAATTTGCATATTAATAGTTATACTGGTCACAGTACTTGGCTTGTACTATACATGGTAGAGACTTCTCAGAGTTTTTAAACATCCATTAATTAGGAATTGTTTTGACCTCCTCCTTCTCCCTGCCTAATTCTTTACTAGTTTGAAATGATACTGCAAGAAAATATAATTGTGCAGTACTAAAAATCTGCTGTTTAAATTTAGAATAAATCAAGCTGTGGTACTTGAAAATTAATGATAATGTTTAGATTTTCATATTCTTTGGGGACGACTCAAGATCTTTTCATCCAGTGTCCTGAATTGCTAAGTAGCATGGAAATAATGTACTCAAGTTTTTAATTGGAAGTAGAAGGCTTCCAATTCTGTAATAAAAACTGGTGCAAAGTGGAAAATAATAAGTTGCATGAAAGTATGGGATGGTGTTATTTTTATGGTATATATGGGTTATTTATTTACTCTTTGTTTATTTTGCTATTTGTTTGTAGTATCTGGATGTAGAGTACTTTTCATATTATTTGAGCTATCTTTCTGTCTACTGTCTAGGGACAGAGGTAGTAAAACCATACACACCTGTATTGCCTTTTTTGCCACTGGATTTCCAAGAACCACCTCACCACGATGGTGTGCATATATATTTAATGATTAAAATTTATTCCCGTGGAGTGTTCACACAGGCACTTGACCACCTACAAATTGGTAAATATACATTGGGGGGTTTTGTGTTTGGTTTTGCAGTTATCTTTAAAGATTCACTGTCTGAGTATTGTGATGTTCTTATTGTTTACCTGCTTATACACCAGGACTTACTTAAAACTTCCTTTAAACCTTATTCTCCATTCCCTGAATGGAAAGGCTTATCCTCACTGTAACTAGGAGTTGTCCGTTACAGACAGCTCTCCTGACTGATGTATGTGAACTGTATCATGCATTATAGTTGATGGCTTTGATGTTATATGCTCTTGAGAACAACTTCTTGTACTTTTGCATAACAAAAGGAGGTCTGTTTTATGGGACTTAGGGTGCACTTCCTTTTCCATTTCAGATATGGAAGTAGATTTTTAACACTGACTTTGCAAATGTTTGTGTACTCATATTGTGTAAAATCCATCAAGACAAAACATTTTAACTATACATCTCTTCTTTTAACAAGAATGTTCCTTATGTGAAGTGTATACCTTTCTGAAAGAAACCCTAATATTACAAAGATGGAGGCAATATGAAATGGCCTTTAAAAAATCAGAATGCTAATTAGCTTGTTTTCAGCAAATAAAGTTTACCTTTTAATTTTTTTTATTTTTTAAATAAAGGAGACTATATTTTTGTCAGCAATCCTGAAGGCAACTTCAAGAAGTCGCAAGTTCAAACTTCAGAAGACCTTCTTTTATTGGCAGGAGGCACAGGCTTCACACCAATGGTTAAGCTGCTGAATTTTGCTCTGACTGAAGTTAGCTGTCTAAGGTATGTGAGCTTCTTGACACACAAGCCTCAGTGTTGATAAAACAGTTAACAAAATAAAATGGTATAAAAACATTTTTCTTGAACTTACAGCAAAAACTGGCATGCTTTAGGGAAGAATCTGTCAGAAGCTTAGGCAACTTGCACATATTTGGTTATTGGCTACCATCAACATAATGGACTGATTTGCATTTTGGAATTTAGTTGTGGTGCAAATGAGCTCACTGAGTAGAAACTTTGAGGAGTTTTTTTTTTAACTAGCTTCACATTTGAGTGTCTTTTTAAAGTATAGAAATATTAAAATATAGATACTGGGTTTTGGACTGAGGAGGGCTGCAACTGTTTACTCATAGCTTCTCTATGATACATTAAAATAGTTAGCCTGTGGTTTCCGTCTGCTAAGCACCATTGTTACCAGATGAGTTCCAGTTTTCACAAAAGATTTGTATGTCACTTATATAAGTACAGCATTGAGTATATTCAAATGCATGAAAAGATGTGTATTGCATATGCATTCTGTACTCTGTAAAATCTACAGAAGAAAGCATTACTTGTTTTTGGTCAAGGGAATGGGTTTTTCTGTCTTTCAGAACTGTAGAATGAGTACTTCTCCTTTTGAAACAACATAGATTGTACACTAATCTACATACTAGAGCTACGAAGGATGACATGTACTGCAAAAGTTTGTTTCTAAAAAAAACCAAACAAACCCTAAGTCCAGACACTATACTTATATTGCTGTATTTCATCAGTTACATATAATCCTGTTTTGTGAGGAGAGACACTGTACTGTTTGGCTCTTCCAAAATGTTCTGTATTGTCAGCAGCAAATAAAAAGTGGCTGACTGGCCACTGATCCAAAGGATCAGTTGATCATCTGACAAAGTGCCTGGGAACACATTTTTAGCTCTTTTCAGCACAATTTCTTATGGGAACTCAGTGTTAGTTTAGGGTGCAGCAGCATCTGTTTTCTTACTAGTCAAAGTATATTAATTTTTCCTTCTTGCTGTGGAGGCTGGTTGAATGACTTCAACTGAGACAGGTTCTATTTATATGTAGACACTTCAGACCTTTGTTTTACTGACTGTTCTAGGCAATTTAGTTTCTTGGCCTTGTATTTGCGCTTTAACCCTCAGTTTATTTTTTGGGAAAGTACTACCAAAGTGTTTTTAATACATGTATGTTTATCTGTATGACGTATGTGTGTGTGTATGTATGTGTATGTATATCTGCTTATATGCATATTATATATATATGCATATTATATATATATGTATATATGAACAATATAAATATAATATGCATAGAATTATCTTACTTTGCAAAGTAAACTGTTGCCATAAGCTTGGATTGCCCATGCTAAAACACAAATTGTAGAAAGCTGAGGAATAATCTGTACAATGACAGACTTGTCACCTGAGGGTGCCAAAGCAACCTCTCTCTGGAGTGCTGAGTGACTGCTGCTGAAGTTCTGGGGCTGCACTGTGAGCACTGGAGAATCTTCAGCTTCCCTGGGCAGCATTTGCTGTAATGAGCTTGGATAATTGGATTTTCATTTCTACTGTCTAGACATAGTCTGCCTACTATCTTGTAAGTCTATTTCTTGCCTACTGTAAATGGGCAAAACAATTTGTTCCCTTCATAGCTGCACTATCCTTTTGTGCATCAAGTCATGATGCTCTTTCTTCAGCCTTGTTTCCTCTCTTACAGGCCAAATTGTATTTGGCCGAAGTATTAACTATAAAAGAATATTGGTCCTCTATGCTTGCTTTTTAAGATGAGGTTTTTTTGTTCCTTTTACTGGTTGTGTATAACTGCAGTCAGGTAGGTACATTTCTTAAAAGAAGACTGAAGCACAAAGGCACTAAATACTAGGTGGGAGGCTAATGCTCTTCTCAATAGGGGATGCTTATAATCTATTCTTGAGTCTCCTTGATAGTTGTATCTTGTGTTGTCTCCAGCTTTTCATTCCTAAATTACCACTCTGTTCTCATATTCACTTTTAATATAGTATCCCACTTTCATCGTCATTCTTGTTTGGAAGGTGATTTTTAAACTTTGTATCTCCTCTTCTTCCTCTCTGTTAAAATCCTTTGAGGGTCTCTAACTCCTCTTTCTGAACAGTTTTCCATAAGACCGTTCATACCAGTTTTTTTAGTTTATTAAAATCGACATCCTTTGAAGTAGTTTCCAGTATGTTGGAGTCACTCTATTTCCTTCCAAAGGGCTGATGAAGCTTCTTATTTGTTACCTAAATTTTAGTCATCGTTCTGTCAACCAGCTTTTCTTTACTAGTGGGGATCATATCTAAATTTCCACTTTATCATTTTAGCTGTGTTCTCCCTTATTTCCAGCAAAACTGCAACCAGTTCATTCCAAGTTTGGAGTTTTCTGTTCTTTATAGTGCTGAGTACTGAGCAGAACTGCAGCAGATATATTTGTCTACCCTGGGGAGTACTAGTAAGGGTGTCTCAAAACATTATTCTCCAAATAACCAATTTCTACTTTTGTGCCCAGTGAACAAAATGCATGGCTTTCCTATGTGCTTTTTATTGACATTTCCCCCACCTGAGTAACACTCGATGCTATGGTGCACCATGCCACCATTTAGAGCACTATGTTAGTGTAGTTGGCTTTATTTTCCATGTTTTCAGAGAAGTGGGCCTTGGGAAGCATGTAAAGATTCTGGCACATTCTAGCTTCTGAACAGGATGATTTTAGTGTTTAAAGATGTAGCATAGCTGATTTGGGGCTGTTTTGTCTATAGCAGGCAAAGTTTTCCAAAGCTTGTTCTGTGTGTCTCATTTTCACTTATAATGCATCTGGAAACAAACAAAAAATGTAAGTAAAAGGTTTCTGTATGATGCATTAAGTTCTGATTCTTTAACGGAAACTATCTGCAGTTAATTTTGATTGGTTTTTTCTTTTTTTTTTTTTTTTTTTTTTAAGGACAGTGAAGCTGATCTTCTTCAACAAAACCGAGGATGACATACTTTGGAGAAACCAACTAGAGCAGTTAGCTCTTAAAGATGAAAGGTAATTAATTGTTGTGGAGAACAACTTGTAACATCTCTGTGTACAGAACAAGTCTTGGGTCTTAGATTAACAGTACAGCTTTGGCACCAGGACAGATTCTGATTCTGTAAGCTCTTAGCTAAGAATATAATGAGGGAGTGCAAGAAGATCCATTGGTCACAGATGCATAGAAGTGGCTATGTTATTACGTTCTGTGATCTGACAGTGGTTATTAACCATCTATATAATAGATGGTTATTGGAGATGATGTGTTAAATGAGATGGTTTTTAAAACTGAGAAGCTTTTTGATGCAGAAGAAAATTTGCCTTAGCCTTAACAATAGAAAGCACAGACACACAAAAAGGAGCATAGAAGAGAGAGGGGATAATGTACCCCAGGAGCAACGTTCCAAATTCAGAGAAGCTTTATAAAAATCTTTTTGGTGTCATTGGTTATGAAAATGTTTATGTAGAAATTCAAAGTTTAATTAGGCTCATTACTTTAGTTTTTTCCTTAATAATTGTTGCATTTTGCCCTCAATTACAATGTAATTGCAGATTAAAATGCAAGTGGTGCACATGTAATGTCAATTCAGCAGGCCATAGTTCTGTCAGGACACACAGGATTATCAGATTACCTTTTAATTTCAGTTCCCTTGCTATTATCACTAGATATATTGTCATTGCTTAGATTTTATGTGATAAAAATATGTTTGTTTATAGTTAATCCTTAGTTGAATTCTTCCTCAGTAGAAACAGTTTGTTCCTTCACAACACTGAAGTGAAAAATCAATACTATTTCATACCCTAGTGTTGTCTGGCACATTCAAAGCTTTGTAGTCTAGACACTGTGCAAATTTACAGTTAAAAGCCTTTTCTCCCTTTCAGTAGGAGCCTCCAATACAGAAGTGCTTGGTTTTTACTCAGTTACTACTCTGTTAGTCAGTTTTTGAAACCAACTGTAGTATTTTCTCATTACTGAAATTGTTCTGACATTTTCATGAGTTTGGCCAAGCATTCTTATCTCACTACTTGTGTATTGAGCTACACCAACATTTGTGTAAGTGAATAATGGAGCAGTAAAATCTGTGCTTAGGTATCATAATTGGTCCCAGATGGGGTTTTTTTGTAAGGTGAAATAGAAAGCTGGAATTTTTAACATTGAAAGATTTGGTTAAATAAATACACAATATTGGAGGTGATTTGACTGACTTGATCAGTAAGAATGACTAAATATCTGTGAGATCTGATACTGCAGTAGGGAGCTGAGCAGAACAGGAGGGTAATCATAGGAAACATCAACATCTTGGTCACTAGCATTTTGTGTAGCAGATTTCTAATCTGAGGTAATATTTATGAAATACTCTTCTGCTTACCAGGTTTGAGGTTCAATTCATTCTTTCACAACCAACAAAAGACTGGGTAGGTAAACAGGGGAAGATTTCCTCCTCTCTTCTCTCTGAGTTTGTGAAAAGAAGCAGAAGAGACTCCAAAGTGCTTATCTGCATCTGTGGTCCAGCACCTTTTACAGAACAAGGAGTACAGTGAGTATTTTAAATTAAGAACTGGGAAGTGAAAAATTTTTAAAAATTTGATCACCTAATCAGCTGTAGTGTTTCAAATTTGGTAGTCTTTCAAAAATGGCCTTACATTGTCTGCTTTGCAAGAAAACTTTTTAAATTAAAACAAAAAAAAAGGAATTTAAAAAAAAACCACCTTGCACCATAATTGAGAAGTATATTTATGTGTAGCTAAGTAAGTATCAGCAATATGTAAGTTCCATGAGTTCTAGTAACTTGTCCAGAACTTTCTAAAAGCAACTCTTTAACAGTGACCTTTTTTCCCAAGGTTTTAAATGCTGCTTTTAAGTTGATGTTCTACAAAAGTTGGAATAATAGGAAATAAGCTTTCTTTGTTGGTGTTAGCTTGTTAAATAAAGTTACAGAAGTAAAGTTCAAAGCAGTTGTTCTATCACAAACATTTTTCTTAATTATTTTTTAAATTAATGCATTTATTTGTGTCTGTACCTAATATTTTCTTACTTTATATGCATGTTTAAAGATAAAAGCTCATCTAAATTTCTCTTGCCCAGCTTCAAAATATTGAACCAATATGACATCATTTGCATTTCTGCAGTCCTACTAAAGTCAAGGTGTATTGGCCAATAATTACACTGCCTCTTGAGAAATCTGGAATAATTCAGATGATATCTGTATTTATTTTTAGAAATTGTTTTCATTACCCAAAAAGTTCATGTAGTATATCTGAGCTCCTGGGCATTGATTGTTTTCCAAATGTATTTGCAGGGGTAAAGTTCATTGTGCATGTCTGAATAAAAACAAGGAAGTGGTGCTGAAGTTATGCTTCATCTGTGTCTGTGGTGGGTTTTGAGTTCCAAATATTAATAACTTGATTTCCGACTTTCAGATATCTGAAGGATCTTGGATACTCCCAAGAAGAGATACATGCTTTTACTGCATAAACCCATATGAGGATATCAATGTTTGTTTGTATAATTCAGTGTTATTTATTTATCTTCATGAATTTAAATAAGTGAGAAACAATTTTGTAAGACTTGATATTTCACTCTTGGTACCAAACTGTTTCTTGGAAGACACGTGTCTTTGAAAAAAAGTTTTATACTGTGTTTTATCTTCTTTTTGTAAATTTTTTTGCTAATATTTAAGTCAGCCAGGGTATTAATTTATTGTAGAGGCAAGCAAAAAAGTATGGTATACGTTATGTTGGATGTTCCATGTTGTTGGTTCATGAGAATTGTTAAATTTACGACAAGCTCTGATTAAGGTTTTGACTTGATAAAGCTTATTATTTCTTACTGTAAAAAGTCCCAAGAGCAATACTGTCTGAAATTAAATATTGCACTGTAACTCAGGTAATCGGTCATTGAAAAATTTTCCTTTTCATCTGATGTCTCTGTTTGACTTGCAAGTGATCCAGATACATTTTTGGCTTTGTAAACAAAGAAGAAAAGTACCTTTGGTAAAATATAAAATTTACATCAAATAATAAAAAAATAATAATTTTACATTACTTCATGTATTTCTGCAATTTTTTTTGTATTTTTAGTTAATAATGTTATAAAGAAAGGTTTCCACAAGCTTAGTCCTCCAGCTGAGAACTCAAAACAGAGCCATGGAGTCTTGGTCTCCCACAAAACTTCTCATATGATCACATGACTGATGTCAGGCATCCCTTGGTATGACATAATCTGAAGATAAAAACATGACAGCACAGATAACAGAGTCAGGACCACAGAAATACCTAAAAATATTTGACGGGTTGCACTAGTATTAAATAAGGTTATTCCTGTCAGTGTGGTTTTTTACTCCATTATTAAAAATGTATTATCATGAGGCAGTAATCTGCTGACTAATAGGATTTTGGAGAAAAAAAGCAGTAAAGCAGCTACTCCCCTTCTAGATGGTGTCAGTAGTGTAGGCGTTGCTTTGTGTGACATCTGGTACTGTTTATGTCTTCCTGTTGTGTTGAATGGATATTTCTTCCTCCTAAGAAGCAAGATTTGTAGTTGGGGCATTAATACATTCATGAAAAATGTCTTAGTGATACCCTTTAAAAAGGTTAAAATTGCTATCTGACAATAGCAATTGTCTGAAGATATCTGGCAGTGGCTGTCCTTAACTGAACTGTCATCTCTTCAGTGCCCCACTTCAGTTTACTGGACTTGAAGTTAGAAAAGGATGTGGTTGTTAGTTGTTGCCCATAGGTCACAAGTTATTTCAGAAGACTGTAGTTGAGAGCAGTCATAATTTGGTATCTGTAGTGGAGTTAAGTGGAGGGACACTTCTCAAAGTTCCAAAGTGAACTTTCTGCTGAGATAAGCAGAGTTGCTTGTTTTCTCCAGGACTGGCTCTCAAAACCGTAGGGACTTCGAGGATTTTTCAGATGCAGTTTAGGATTAATTGTCATACTTCTAAAAGCCTCAGATTTCTTTGGAGTTTTGAATACATCTATTATTACTCATAACAGATCTTTGTGTGAGTAGCTCAGCAACAAATGGTCATTTGATGTTACTTCAACTTGCTAATCTAGATATGATACAATTTGTTAAAAAATGCCTGAAGTGTATCTTTTAAGTTTTACTTACATTGTTCTAATACTTGAAAGACTTGTTGCAGGTTATAAATTTTATACTACATTCCTAAAGTGATGGCCACCAGGCTGAGTGCCGTGCTGACCGATTCCTTGCCCGAGCCTGGCCGGCGGCAATGATCCTATGCCCGCAGAGCTGACAGGGGGGCTCTGGGGCTTTGAGTTCCCGGATCCACAGGGGCTGAGTGGAAGCTCCGCAGGGAGCTGTGTGGCAAACGGCTTCTTACAGCAAGCGAAGTCAGTAGTTGTTACGAAGCGACGGCAGAGGCGAGAAGGAGAGAGCCAGACTGCTTGTGGCTATAAACCCAAGCTTTATTTCTTGTCCCTCAAGGGACAGAGGAAACTCGGCACGGGCGGGAGCCGACAAGACAGCCCACGTCAAGGGTGGAACAAAGGTTTTTAAGGGCAGACAAACAAGGGAAGGAACAGAGGAGATAACCAACCAGGGAATGACAAGGGATGACAGCCGACCACTCAGGGGACAGGAGAGGAGGAACAAACTTGGAACATCAAATCCAAAACGGAACCCTTAAGATCTTTCTAGAAACTAATTGCATAGTACATGAACTTATTATAAAACATGAACCAGAGAAACCAATCATGAACCAAGGAAGGGAGAAAGGTCTGGAAACAGGGTGGAGATGAGGTGTGAGTGGCATCCCGTGGGCGTGGATATCAAACCTCTGCATCTCCCCCAGGTTCCTCCTCAAGAGTGGAATCCTGAGCAGAGAAGTTCACCCACTGGGTGTCACTCACCTTAAATGAAATGGGCTGGACCACCGCCACAGCTGAGCATCTAAAATCAAGTGGAAATGTTTTTTGAAGGCAGCAGTGCTCATGGTTTGGCTGTTTGCATTAGGAATCATCCCAGCCTTAATGCAGCAGTTAAAATGGAGCTGCTGGCAGTCGGTTCTTTTCTTGTAATTAACCTTTATTGCTGGCAATGTGATCAAACAGGCACAAAACTTTTTGACTGGAAAGCAGCCCAGTGCAAAAGGACCTGGGGGAGCTGGTGACAGCGGCTGAACATGAGCCAGCGTGTGCCCAGGTGGCCAGGAAGGTCAGTGGCATCCTGGCCTGTATCAGCAAAATTGTGGCCAGCAGGAATGTTCACGAAAAACTGGGCATGGCACTTACTGCCATGATTTAGTTGACAAGGTGGTGATTGCTCAAAGGTTGGACTTGATGATCTTAGAGGTCTCTTCCAACCTAAATGATTGTGTGATTCCTGCAAGTTTTCCATGTTCATGTGTGAGCTGGTGTTGGTAAGGTATAACACAAAGCGAATTGTGTGACTTACAAAACAAGCAAGAGAAACAAAGTACTTAAAATATTCAGTTGAGTGCTTCTAGTACATTCCTTCAATACAGTGTTCTGGGGTCAAAGGAATATCAACATGTTTTACACACAAAACAATTACCTCTGCCCATATAAGCACTACCTTATAGCCTTTTTTTTCCTTTGTAGGATGATATTGAAAGTACCATAGCTGGTTTTGTCAAGTTGAGATACTTTCCCATTCTTTCATTCTTTGCATTATTACATGTTTAAAAGTTAAGGGGCAAGGGGTGAAATGACAGAAAAAAAAATCATAAAGTTTTAAACACCTTACAGTTCCGTGTTTTTTCTATTTGATCTCCTCAGAGCAGGATTTAGGTTGAAAACGAGTTGTCTACAATGACCTGCCTGCAGCAGAGCTACATTTCTGAACTCCCTTTGTAATCACTAGAATTCAAATCAGCACAGTCTGTGCAGGTCTGAGAGCTGGTTCAGCTGTGCTGGATGTGGGATTCAGGGTGCCCAGGGCCATTTGAGATGTTCAGTGGCAAGCCAGACCTATCAACAGCATTTTTTTTGTTTGTCTGTTTGTTTTTCCTTCAGTTTATGCCTGTCAGACAACATTTTCTATATATCTGAAGCCCAGTTCACTGCCTAAATCTGTCTCAATAATTAGGTCTTTCATCACTAGTGATGTAAAGTAATAGTGCTATGAAAGCAGGTTTAGGTTTTTTGGTGTCTTTTTTTTTTTAAACTGTCTTCAGGTCTTTCCTGTATATGTTTATTAAAAAATATATCTCTGCACTCCTAAAGAATTAATACTTTTATGGTTTTCTTGCTCTTACTTTAAATGGTCTTATTAAAATAGCTGTTTTCACACAATCATCAGCAAGGAAAAGCTTACTTCCTTTTGTATTCTACAGATATTTAAATCTACTTGGAGCAGGTGTTATGTAATTTTCCTAGGCTAGCCTGGAGAAATTTGGATTGACAAAACCCCAAGCTCCCTGTACCCCACAGCCCTTTCAACTTCTTGAGCAGATATTATAAAGTTGCCAATCACTGAGGGGAAAAACCTCGTATTTTTACAGAGCTCTCCTAGAGTGTGTGATCAGAGGCTTAACACTCTACTCAGAGTACAAATTTACTTATTTCTTAGCCAGAGTAAATATTCTGTGGCTGTCTCTCTATACAGTCCTATGAGTATGCAATACAGATTCTCTTAGTTAACTTTCTTAGTTAATCATTCTTTGATTTTCCTGTTATTGGATAAATTTCATGTTTTCCCAGCTGAAATTTCAGGGCAGGCCTGTGTGCTTAGTTCCCATGGAAACAGATTACTGTCTTCACACAAACTGGACATGCTGAGTTGCTGTGGCAACACAGGTAAAAAATTCTAGTAGGTGTAGAAAAGTGTCAAGTCCTTGCTGCCTGCTAAGCCTGAGCATCTGGTGTCTGCCAGGAGCTGCTGCTGGGTGTCCCAGAAGGGAGTGAGGAGCTCCCTAGGATGTAGATGATGGCAGAATGTTCCTCCCAACTTGCATATCTTTCTGCATTTAACCATGAGAAATGCACTTGCCTTGTGTTTTCTAGCTTCCCAAGGGATTTATTGATTCTGTTATTGATGATTGGGCATGTAGAGGTCAATGAGGAATGTCTGGGTTTTGTCACCAACTTGCAAATGTTTCTAACTGAAATGTACCTGCTGGCAATCCTGTCTGTATTAGCATCTGTAGATAGAAAACATGATCCTTTTGGAAATATTTTCTCCTATTTGAAATAAGGAATCTGTTTAAAATGCAGTGAGATAAAGTAAGGAAGATCTACTTATTGTGGATTTAAAAGCAAATAAAACAAGAAGTTTGAATCAACTTGAAAAAGATACAAAGATACTTACCTGGCAGAAAATGGAGAGG
Source organism: Dicrurus megarhynchus (assembly GCA_013399195.1). Taxonomy (NCBI): domain Eukaryota; kingdom Metazoa; phylum Chordata; class Aves; order Passeriformes; family Dicruridae; genus Dicrurus; species Dicrurus megarhynchus. The sequence continues at coordinate 932,480 of VXAD01011639.1, read as the reverse complement.
TGGGAAAGCACTTGAGATTATGTGATAGAGGAGTAAGTGACTTCATGCTACTTGAATTGACTAGATTGTTAGTCATACAAGAGAAGCTTTTACCAATGTCTATAAAGACAGGTATGTTAGTTAAAGCACAGGATGACAGGACCTTTCTACTCACTTAAGTCAGAAGTGGTGCCTGGCTCATTCCCAGTAAAGAGGAAAGAAGTTGCTTAACCAATTGACCAGCTCAGGATGGGAGAAGGGGCTCACCTTGCTTCCCTTTCGGTCTTGTTGATCTCTGCTTTGAACTGTGTCCCTCTTGATCAAATACAGGTCAGTGCAGAACACAAAGTAAAATTTTGAGCATCAGCTCCATAAAAGATGAAGAGGAGACAAACCATTTTAGGGAAGAATCATCTGCTTCAGTTAAAGTTGTGAAAACTACACCCTGAATGGTGTTCATGGAGAAGCCAGGGAGGTCCTGCTCTGCTGCGTGCTCCAAAATGGCAATTTGGGAGATACAAGTGACAGGTCTAAATGTCGCCTGCTTGGGAGGTGAAAGAAATGATGTCCAGGAGGGTTATAATTTAGGTGCTTCTGCCCACTATGAAATTAAAAACAGCCTTCACGTCTTGAATGATCCATTCATATGTCAGTGGTCTAAGTGGCAAAAGGCCTTTACAGATATTTTTAGACCATGGGGAAGAGAGAGAAAGGAGGGTATATACAATGTAACTGTTAAATTTTGTGGGGAAGACTTCTGAAAATAAGGAACCCAAAGGTAGATACCTAAATGCAGGGGCTCAAAAACTAACTCCAGGTGGCACAGAGAGCAGCTGAGTGCCTCAGTGCTCACCAATGTGAGCAGTTGTCATGTGTGTCTGAAGGAAGAGCCATCTCCCACCTCCACAGCAGGCTGACCTGCTGCTGAAAAGTGCATCCAGTGCCTCTGGTAGCTCAGACTGTTTGGAGCAGTGGAGTTTGCTCCTAAATAACACAGTGTGAGTTTTTAACAAGGTCATCTTCACCTGCTGTCTCCCTGTAGCCATTCAACAAGATGAATGAATAAAAGCAGAGTAGATTCTTTATGGCAGCATGTTTTAAGTCTAAAAAGGTGTTTAAATAATCGTCTTAAATCCACCTACTGTCCCTTCAAGATTCTGCATCATTCCTCACAGGAAAAATAAATTCATTAACAGAAATTCAGTACACTAGTCAAATGACCATTATTCTTTTTTGGTGCAGAAATTCCTGTGCAATTATTTTTCTATAAAGAATACTGAATAGGGAAATCTTAAATAAGAAATGTTCTGGATAAATAGTACTTATATGCAGAGATTCCTCTGCATATTTTGAAACCAGTGAAACAACTTTAATAATTTAATATCTTCCCTGCTGTTTTTTTCATGAACTTTAGGAAATTGCCAGCAAAGTTTACATGCTGAGTTGCTGCTATGTCCTCTTCTTAGAAACAGTCAGGGACTTGACCAGCCCTCCCAAGCTGGCATCCTGGAACCACACAGCTTGGCATAGACTGCTCTGTGTCTGTTCAGGCTCCCAGTGTGAGAGAAACTGGTACCATAGGACTGGTATTTCCCTAGCTTTGGGCTTTGTGAGTACAGTACAGATGGACCTTGTCAAAAGTTTTTGCAAACCTTGCACCTCCCCATGCCTCTACTGAAGAGAAGTAGAGGCTGAAGGGTTTGTCTCACAGACCTTGTAGGCTGTGGACTGGTGCATACTGGAGAACATGTGGAGTGTTCCAGCTCCTGCAGAGAGCCAGTTTGGAGAGCAGGAGTTTGGTGCACCATAGGCCTGAGTGGATATTCAGTCATACAATTTAGGCTTTCCCCTAATTAGAGTCAGCTTGTTCTTGCATTTCTCTCAGCTGATGATGCAAACAGCTACCAAAGCCTTATGAGATATTTTATTTATATTTAAGTAAATAATCAACAAACAAACAAACAAACAAATAAATAAATCAGTTGTTTTAAATGTGAACCTATGAGGCTTTGGTTACCTTTTGAACTCATCTCCTAGACTCTGTATTTGAGACACAGCCTCTCAAAAACTCCACTCGAGACCTTTGATCAGGCCTTTGCAGTGGTGTCCTGCAGAAGCACAGAGGGTCAGTGAACAAGGGCAAGGGAGGGGATTCTGCATTGATAACATACCAGCTTCTCCTTATATAGGATGTTTGGTGTACTATTTTTCAGACTTGTTGTTTATACATGAGTTTGTCCAGTGCAACAGATCTCTAGCTTAGCTTGCCTTATCAGTGCTGTTGTCTCAAAATGTCTCTCTACCCTACTCCCTCCAATTTTAGGTCTCAAACCACCTCATATGCATGAACCTATATACTTTATATACTCCACAGCACTCATGACTGGTGTGTGTGTGTCTCTGTCCCCTGTGCCTAACACTGTGCTCACCATTCTCCTCAGGAGCACTCTCCTCCACTCCGTGCTGCTCTCTTTCCTTTCCCCTTAAGCTGAGTAACTGAGGAACAGAATCAAGTTAAATTCCGATCAACCATCTCAAATTTCAGCTGGCAGCCTCTTCTTGCTGTTTGTGTGCCCTCCTTTTTTTTTTCATTTCAGTTTGTCTAAGACAAGAAATAGTGTCTCCCAGCAAAACACATCTTGTTAAGATTACAAAACCTCAACACAGCCCTTTAGCATATGTTGAGGACATAAGAAAATGATGTCTTGCATACGTAAGGGAGACATTTGCCAATCTCTCTTGATAAGGCCTTGTGCTAAGGTGTTACTTATCTTGGTGAGCATTTAAATCTGTGTAGCATTCCCTGGCATTCTCTTAGTAAAATAAGAATAATTTAGTAATAAAATGTCAGTGTATCTATAGCTACAAAAGGGCTTCTTCCACCCCAGCAAATAACTGCTTTGGAAAATAGTTTGTAAAACATTCATAGCTAATAAAGATCTGGCAACAAAACTTGCAAGTAACGGCCAAACTTTTATGTAGTCTCTTCCTGATTATTAGTATGACTACTTCAAAATGAGTACAAAGAAAAATTGAGTGCAGCTCCTTTCCTTTTTCATCCTTTGCCAGAAGCCAAGAAAACTCACGAATCCTGTGCATAACTGCTTAGTTTTTTTCAGCTAGAAATTTTCTTTTGTATATTCTTCAAGGCAGCAGACAAAAATAATTAAATTCCTATACTGAAAGCTAAGGATTATTAAAAATAACTGCTTAAAATATGTTTTCATCAATTGTTAACCTTTTATTGACTACTAGGAGTAAAGACACTGATTTCAGCTCCCTCAGCCCATCAGTTGCCATTGAGAAAACTTACTCTAGAGTGAACTCTACTTTGATATCCCAATATGTCCTCCAGCAAAATCAGGCAGCAGATTGAATGCTCCTGGTTTTGTCTGTGCTGAGTCATAGTGGTTGGTTTTGTGGTACCTTTGAACCACAGTTGTTACACCAGAAGCCATAAACTGAGACTGATGGACAGCTTAGATTGTGCTGGAACAGTTTAATCTATTAAAAAGCCAAACGATGTCTTAGAGCAAGGCTCTGAGGTGTCCTGATCTGACACACAAGTTGAAAGCACCAGAACTTATTTTCTTTCAGGTGCCTGGCTTTGATTCTCTGTATTAGTTTCTCTAGTCCAACTCTGAAAACTATCATATGGCATGAACGTGGAAAACGCACGTAACCTGGCATCTCTGCAAATGGTTCAGATCCCTTTGGCAGCATGAAGTGTGGGCTTCTTGACAGTGGCAGGAGTGGCTTTTTCCATTTGCAGATGTGGCTATAAAGAGGTTCAGTCATCAGTGAATGTCTGTGCTTCCCAAAACATACATAGATATAGCAGAATAAGCAAGAGTTCCCTTGGGTCCGAGGAGCCAAGAAATAATCACCTAAATTGATTTCCTACCCTAGTCCTGTAACAACTGTATAGTTACCATAGCAATGAAAATGTTGCTGAGCATAAGAGAGAAATTAGCTGGACTGATGGACCATGCCATGGGTGGTTTGGAACAACACTTAGTTCAGATACCATTCACTGGGAATAAAGCTAACAGAACAATCTCATATTTAATAAAACAGGAAAATAACAAGACCAGAGTATGTCTCAGGTGAATAAATTCCACAGAAAAAGGCACAGGATGCAATTTTTGTTTGTATTCCATGCACAGTTGTACTTATAATGGCATGCAGCAGTTTTGGCAGTCCAAACAGCTTCCTAAATGAAAGCATGTTTGTTTTTATTTCCCCTTTCAAATAGACTGGTATTGTGGCACTGTTTGCAAATAAATTTTACGTACTCAAGGGAGAATGAGTGTGAGGCAAATTCAGAATTTGTATCCTGTTAGGATGTGTACAGTGAGACCCAAAGACAGTGGAATTTTACTTAGTAAATAATAATTATATAATTTTAAAAAAATACTTAATAAATAATGATTATATACATTTTTAATGCAGTGGAATTTCCTCTTGGTAAAGCTCTTAATCAAATTCTGAGCACAGCAACAATACTTATGAATTGTGTATTGCGATGCTCATACAACCTGAACACTTGAAAAAGGAGCTGACAGATCAAGACCCTGAGAAGTGGGGTTATCTGGAAGTATTTCTTAATGTGTGCTGCTTGACAGGAGAGCAGGATAAATCCATCATTCAGGCACAGGGGTTACTTCTTTTCTGTTACATAGGAGGTGAGTGATCCTGCAACTGCAGAAAGACGCCTTGTATAGGTTGGGGTTCTATGCACATTCAGCTCAATGCATGTTGGGTCTAGGAAGCAGGGTCACCCTCGCTCTGATGGGGTTTCCTGACCATGCTGGTCTTTTGTGAGGGTACAGCATCAGCGGGACATTCCTCTTTCCTCCTCAATCCTGACCGACTGCTCTCATCTCAGATTTTAATCTAGGTTGAAAATTTGGTATAGTGAAGATGCTTGAGTCTTCTCATATTTCTCATCAAATTGTCAACTTGTTCCCACAAAATGAAAACCTGCTGGCCATCCCTTGCCCAGCAATTTCTGAGGAGCTTTGCCAGGAAGCCAAGAATGTAAAAGCATGCAGGGAACAACTAGCTTAGTCTATTTCTATGCCCCAAGTCATGCAGGGTGGGACCTGCATCCTGTCAGTGAACTGGCACAAACACCTTGGGAACCAAGTGCAAGTCAAAGGTTTTAGTAGAAAGAAGATGGGTGGTCTCTTGGGAAGAGCATCCTCGAAGACAGCCCTGATGTAGAGAAGGTCTTTCTCTGAGGCTTGTTAAAGACTACTCCCATTAGCCCAAACGAGACAGGTAATGCTGTTGCTCAGCAAAGCTGCCTGTCCTGTTTCTGCTGGAAACAAACATTTCTCAATACTTTTGTACAGCATCTGTTGTACTCACTGCTCTGTGTGATGGAAGGTATGTCTGGCCCACGCTTCTTTGACACTGTCTCAGCAAGGGATGGGCCTGGCCAAATATGGATGCAATCTATGTGTTATGTACCTCGGCAGATGCTTTGGCATCAGATCCTTGGAAAAGTGAACTGAGGTACAATGGGCTTTGCCTGCTTCTATGTCCACTGTTCATCCTTCCCTTTGGAACTAAAAGATGCTCCTGATCATAAGGTCTACTGAGTGAACTCTTCTTTCCAATCTAGGTTGGTGTGTTGCAAAGTGCTGAAAATAGTTTCATCAGTAGTTTTGTCACCAGCAGCTAGAGTGTGAACTCCTAGGCACTGAAAAAAACCCCACTTTTGACTGATCCTGTGATAGCATCTATTTTAGTACACAATTGACTATATAGATGTCTGTGCTGGGACTGAATGTACTGCCTAGCCTGGGTGGTAGTTAAAACTGGAATGAAACAACAATGAGAACTGCAGTTCATTATCTAAAGTTGACCTGGGCTCTTCAGTATCTGTCACTTACGAAAATGTGGACTTGAAAATAGTGCCTGCTGTCTTACTACTAGCTTGGGATGATTTCATGTGTTGGTGGAGGTGAAAGGCAGCAAACACTTTATTCCTTCGCTCTTCCTCACCTCAGCCTTCACTGAAGAGAAGAAATGGCAGCATAATAGAGAAACACAGGTGTTGAGGAGAACATGAACTTGACACAACCAGCAATTTCAGAGTGCCTCAGAGCATTTCTTGAAAAAATGCCAAGATAAATAACCAGGGAAAACAGAGGAGCTAAATGTAAATGTTTTCACCAGTGGGTGTTATTTTACTGACGTGTTCACAAGGGTGCTTAGAGATGGGAGTGTGATGGCTAAAGAAGTGTTTGAAAAAGAAAATGAAACCAGCATGCAATTCTGTAATGTGCCTGCAGGAATCCAGGGGTGATGCCAAGGTGCAAAGTGTTAGGTTTTTTTCCTTTGGTTTCAGTGAGCCCAAGGTCAGGCCCTGAATGCACATTCTCCTGCTGTCATCTGGGCTTGCAGGGGACTCTTCTGATGAACATAAGCAGTAAATATCTTCTCCTTCCTTGCTTCACATTGGGCAAGAAATATGTTTGGCCCAGATAGAATTCAATCAAAGTGCTAATTTGTTTCAGGCTTCCCCTGCTTCTTATGTAAGCATGGTGGTTTTTTTCAAGTCTAGATTGCTGTTGAAAACAGAATCTGAAGCTGTTTTTTAATAAAATCTACCTCATCTGTGAAAATAATGTGTTATGTAATTGCAGGGGTAAAATTACCACAGTCACTGTCAGAATTGCATGATTTAAATCCTTTATCCCATGGAAGAAAAGGAACTAATTATTACAAGGATTCCCATTATTTAGGAAGAACAAGATTCTTCAAAGAAATTCAGTTCTTTGGTGGCAAGTCTCATCTCAAGGGGCACTGCAAGGCTTATCTGTGTGAATCCCAGGGAGATGTGGGTGTGGGGCCTTTGTTTCAGCTTTTGTGTTAGGTAAGTGCAGGGATCTGAATGTATATACTGAATTTGCAGAAAAAGGTCTCTGTGCACATCATCTTGTAAAGCAGAGTCTCTGCTAGTAGACTGAGATGAGAGTAAACCGTGTTCTCCTGGATCATTGGCAGCCAGTGCTGCTGGTGAGGCATGTTTAGGCTGACAGATAGAAGACTGATGTACAAAATACGTCCCATCTTCCCTTCAGACATATTCATGGATATATTATTTTATTGCCACTGCCAAATATTTCTGATCTGTTCAAAGGACCTGAAAGTCTGTGTTGAGCATCTTGTGTATCCTGCCTGCCTGGTCATTGGCCTCTTTGTCTCTGCAAGGATCGAAAACATCTTTATTTTGCCTAATGACTACATTTCCTGGCAAGACATCTTTTATTTTTTCCAATTACCCTCTCTGTCTCTCATGCTTCTCACTCTTGGTAAGGTACTTTACGTAACAGAGCAAATGTGTCAAGACTTGTTTACGCTGTCCTTTGCTTCTACAGCCTACCATAAAAGAGTTATCCTGACACTATGGACCTATCCTGTCTGTGCAAGTCACTTTCTGAAATACCTGGTAAAACAAATGACTTGGCTGGTATTGCCATTAGTTCTGTTTAAAAACCCACCATCTTGATATTTCAATTATTTTATCTGCTATGCAGCAAGGTACTCTTTTAAACCATACTCTGGTAGGCTGGCACTGAAGAGTGGCATCATCAAGAAGTTACCTTTTAGCTATCTTTTTCTGTCCTCTTTAGAAATATTTTTTTCCAAAGTGATCGTTGTCCTGTAGTGTGGAATACTTGAAGTGTCTTTATTGAGTCTTGCTGACGTGGAGCTCACTGTTCTGTCAGTCTGTTCCTCAGTGAGCCTTCAGTGACAAGGTGAACCTTAGCTTAGCTTAGATCCTCAGCTGTCATGGTTTTCCTAGGACTTACTGCTAATTACTCTGATTTCCATGTTCCCTTCCCAGCTGTAATCTTAACAAGCTTCTCCAGAGTGAAAAGGGTAAGTACAAAACAGACCAGTCTGGACAGAAGATGGGATGTGTGCAAGAAAAGGCTGAAGAAGTGAAAATGTGCCAAGACACAGCTTTTTATCAGCTGGTTTTATATAGAATCATAGAATGGTTTGGGTTGGAAGCAACCTTAAAGATCATCTAGTTCCACACCCCCATCAAGACTTTTCTATTTTGTTGTGGGCTGTACCCTGTAGTTATTTCTGATACTTACGAATCTGACATTCCTCGTACGTTATGCAGTACCCAAACACTATCCATTAAGTTGGTTGATAAATGATCATATTCAGCAAGCAGATGTGGACAAATGCAGTTTGCTGTTAAACTGGATAGAAAATCTTTGTGTATTGTTCTAATAACTGAAAAGCCTGAGCTTGGGATGGGAAAATTGTAAGCTGTACAACATACCCTGTTCCCTTTTAAGTTATGACATCCGTAACAGCAGGGCTCATCTAGAAGTAAACCTGATATTACTCTCTCCTTTTGGGAGGGTAAGATTTGAAATTAAACACTTCTTCAGGAGTTGCATAGCAATGTAATTTGCTTGCTATCACATGATGTGTGAGCCTGAATATTTCCTTCAGCTTCTGATTATGAGTGTCTCAAAACTGGGGCAATCCTCATCAAGCATGCTGTAGGAAATGCAAATTCCTTCCACTCCATGCATTTGTTTTTTCAGTAATTGCCATTGTTGGTCACCTTCAAACAAAAGCATCAATTAACAGGAAGGTGTTCCACCTGTATATGTAGTAGGGGTGACAGAAAAGTGAGATGCATGATTCACCTTCCTTGACTACCCAGAAATCAAGTGTAGGCTATTCAGCTCACTCCTGCTTACAGTCAGGGGGAGAAGGACAGGAAAGGACTCCTACAGTGGATGTGTCACTTAATTGCGGACAGACACGTTTCCACTAGGCAGTGATTCCCATCTTTCCCTCCACTTTCCCTGTACTGATCCTGGCTGGAATGCACTTTATTTTCTTCATGGCAGCTCATATGGTGCTTTGCTTGGGTTTGTGACCAAAGAGTGGCGATAACACACTGATGTTTTGGCTATAGGTGAACAGTGTCTGCACAGTAGCAAGGCTGCTTGGTTTCTCACTCTTCAAGTCCACCCCCACCAGGGAATAGATTGAGAGTGGGGAGGGACACAACCAGACAAATGTCACGAACTAAGCAAAAGGATATTCCATGCCATATATTGTCATGTTCAGCTACAAAATGGACAGGAGGGTGTTTAGGGAGATGAGCCATCTTTTTTTTTGCTCATTGCTGGGCATCAGTCCACTTGTGGGAGGTGGTGAGTGATTGTTTTGGTTGGTTCAGTTTGTTTTCTTTCTCTCTTCTTCCACTTCTCCTTTGCTTATTAAACAACTTTTATCTTGTTTTTGCCCTTCCTTTCCTCTTCCCCTGCTCCACTGTTGATTGGAGGGGGATGCAAGTGAGCAGTTGTGTGGTGCTCAGTTGCCTGCCCGGCTGACCCACAACACAGCATTGCTGCATTGAGAAGACAGCTCCACTTCCAGTCAAGTTGTGAGTTTCTGAAGCCTTGGTTGGAATAGTAATAGTTAGCATGTTTCTATATGGCAGGTCTCTGAAGCCACTGAAGCCAAGCAACTCTTATAGGATGGATCTTAACAGTGAATAGAGTAATCAGCTGTGTATGGTTAAAGCCACAGAACTTCTGAAGATACACAGGCATGAGGATCTGGGAACATATGCAGGAGTCTGGGTCTTCTCCACTGCTGTGAACAACAACTTACAAAGCCCTGTTTGTCTTCTAGTGCTGCCTGGGGGATGACCTGTCTAGCCATGCCAATATATAGGCCAGACTCATGCATGAGCAAGAAAGAATGGTCTCAAGTACCAGCTGCTTTTGGCTCATGGTTTTTCAAGTACCATCTGGTTTCGGTTCCTGGCTTAGCCATGGACTGCTTGGGCAAGACCCTTCAAATATCTGCCAAGGCTCCACACCACCTACTCCAGCACTGTGGCAGTGGGAGGGTGTCACAGAAAAGCTCACTGTCAGGCTCAAATAACCATACACACTGTGGCTACAAGTAGCTTTCTCCCACGCTTTGAAGCTGACTTGTCCAAATTGAGGCTGAATGAAGGATGATAGAGAACTCTTTGTCTCTTTTTCCCCTTACAGTGACAAATGTTCCTCCTATGGTTTCATTTTTAAATTAAAGCAATTTAAATCCATTGTGCTTTCTCTGTACCTTTATTTAATTTTCAGCCTCTCGGCATTTTCCTTTCACTCTTCTTCAAAATTTGTTATGATTTTTACTGTCTGATTAAATTAATTTTGGGCTCCACTTGTCACTTGTTTATTGTCTGATTCCCTAGCTCCCTTCACTCTCCTACTGTTTAATACTTAGTACACATTGTATTTCCCAGCTTTGGCAATCTTTTCTCCATCTTCCTTGGCTGTTGTCCAGTATTTTGCTTATGAGTAGTTTTCATTACATAAATTCTTCCTATTGCTGTCCATCAACGTTAGAAACCTTTGAGTCAGCTTCTCAGCAAAGAAGCAGCTTGTGCCACCAGTCCTGCAAGTTTCAGTACTAGCTAGTAGCACTGTGACTAGTTCAACCACCACATTTGTTTCTTTTCTGATATGAAATGTAAGTTTCTGAAAATATGAGAGAGGTGTTTTTAACCATGAGATTGTGCTGGTATCTCCAGCCTTATGTTCTCCCAACATACCTTGCTTTTGTGCCCTTGCTGCTTCTGTGAAGATGGTAAGAAAAATTAAGTTAAATTATATTTTATTCCTATAATTGACTTGCTGGTTGTTTTTTTTTTCCTCCTGGAAAGTCAGAGAAATATTTGAAACCAATTATTGTAGCACAATGACAGGATACTCCATCAGCAATTCACCAGAGTTTACTTTCTGACTGCTCGTGATGGAGGATTTAATCATAGTCACAAAGGTAAGAGTTGGGAACAAGCTTTCTAGTGCATTTTTGTATTTCCCCCTTGGGACTGATAGCTGGTGTGTCTTCCCTGGAGACAATCTATTGTCTTTATTTTTTTTTTTTGTCTTTATATTTATGCTTTGTGTTTCTCAAATCTCCTTTTGGGCATCTTGCTTTTAACATCCCTCCCTCCCATTTAACCTCTACCTGCTTCAGGACATGGCTGCCCCCATTATATGGACTTGTACTCTGCTTCCTACTATGAAACTTCAATATCTGGAGCCACTGCCAAGGGCTATGTTAAAGAAAAAAAAAAAGGAAGTGAAGAACTGAAATTCTTCAACTTCATCTGGAGTTCCTTAGCTCCCTTGTATGCCAAAGGTTTTTTTTCTGGATGTTATATCATAGAAACATAGAACAGTTTGGGTTGGAAATGACCTTTGAATGCCATCTAGTCAAATCCCCTGCAGTAAGCAGGGACATCTTCAACTAGATCAAGTTGCTCAGATCTAATCTGGCCTTGAAATTTTCCAGGGTTTTACCACCCTCATTATAAAGAACTTCTAAATTAGGTATAAAGACTGTTGTATCCTACAAGCTCAGAGGACACTGGGCACTTTTCATTATCATAATGGGCTTATAAAAATATAGGATAACTTGCTTACTAGGAACTTGAGTTACAAGAAAGATATATGGATAGTCTAAGTTTCATTTTCATTCCATCCCATGTAATCCAAAAATTGATCTTGAAGACATGGAAAAGCAGCAAGAAGTTAATAATCAGCTCTTACTGGAGAGAAGCTGCTCAGCACTAATTGCGTCTCTCATGAGAAAGCTTCAGGCATATCATCCACTCACACTGATCATAAAACCAGCACTGTGAATTGTTTCACATTTATAACCATATCGAGCTGAAGCCAATTTATGACTGTTATGTTCTTTTTAAATGCTAAAATCTTATTTTGTTTTGATCTGTACAGAAAAGGCCCGTTAGTTTCATTACGAGGTGTATAGTATGATTGCATAAAGCTGCCTATTATTTATATTACTGAGCTTTTAGAACTTCACTCCATTCTCAAACACCACCCTAGCAAGAGAACTAGAATATCAGGCAATTGTCACTGAAGGGAAATTAATGTTTGAAAGTTTAAACATACCTGGTGTTCTCATTTTAGCTTAGCTTTCTAAACCATTAGCTTAACTATAGCATGTTCTTGTAGCAGTTTTGTTTTGCTCTTTTTGGTGAATGGATGTGCCATGTGTTTGCCCAGAGTACACAGAGGGCTGAATGGTGCTTGAAGCTGGTGGCATTCTGGTGGCATTCACCTCTGCCCTTCTTTTTTCAGTCCCACTGAGTTCCATTTGAGAACAAGCGGCCAATGGGGATTTCAGGAACTGTGTGGACTTGGAAACAGCGTGGCTTGGATTAGGCCTGGCAGAGTCACTGGACTGAGATTTTGACCTAAGTGAGCTGAAAAGAGGTGGTTTTTCTCTGCCTAAGAAAGACTGTGGACGGATACAAAAACTCCTTATTGAGTACAGACTTACAAATTCCACAAATTCCACACTCGCACAGCCTCAGGGACTTTCACTCAAGCAAGGCTGCATGCTACCTATCAAGGTTTTCAATGCTGTAGAGAAAAACTTTTCCATACTATGAAATAATCTTTGAACTGTTGGAAAGTTCAACTGCCAGACCCTCAGAGAAGGAAGGCCTGCAGGTTAGCAAGTTCAGCCTTTTCAATTTACTCGCAAGCCTTTTGTGACGAGGGCAGCCTCATTCAAAGGTGCAGGAATGAATATACCTCAGTTGCTGGTGAAAAGTTCTGACCTCCTGTCCTTGTGCTGGCCAGAAGGATTCCTGTATCAATCATCCTTGTTCTCCATGCTCTCCAGCCACTGAGATTATTTGGCCTCTGGAGCACTTTAAATCTGATCATGCAGAAGATAGAAGAGCCTGTGGCCTCTTCTCTGACACAGGAGGCAGCTTAAATAACTCTGTTGAACTCAAGAGTCAGATCTGAAGCTAGCCTAAAGTCTTGAGACCTCCAGATGAAAGGTATTTCACTATACAAATAGCATATGCTTAAATATTAATAGCTATTTCTAAGCTCTATCCTAGTCCAAGTGGAAAGATTATTTCTTTGAAGAAATATGACTTACAAAGATTAGAGGCTAAAAATCCTGATCGCAGTGCAAGAATATCTTGCTTTATTAAAGGAAACTTTTCAAAGCTGAAGAAGGCTAAAAGCCAGTATGTTACATGCAGACTTCAGTGAGCTGTGGTTTTATACAAACTGTGGATCCAAAATGAATTTTTTAAAACAGCAAACCCTTCAAAGAGCAAAATTTTAATTGGAAGTTAAATGAGACCTGAGTTTTAAAGTGATGTTTAGTATTTAAAGTGCCTAACAGAAATGGAAGCTGTTAAAATTTTAGGAGTCTCTGCTGACCACCTTGAAGAAAAGAGGCAACTCCTTCCCAACAAGGATCTTTTCGTTCTCTATAGAGGGCAGTCACTCTTGAGTGTGCATTTCTTCCATACACTCAGCAGCGCTATGTGACAACTGTGCGTGTTTTATAAACCTGGGTTTGTTTCTATAACATAATAAGGTGTATTTAAGGGGCTCCCCAAAGCCATGATGTTTTAAGAAGGAACATCCTTCTTAAATGAATGTTGTCGTTACAATTACTGTTCAGTATCTGAACTTGTTATGTTGGACTGTAGCTGTTTTTTGTAGAAGTGGATATGTTGATCTATGAATTTTGAAGAAACAAAACTGCTGCTCTGCAATAGCACAGAGCAAACACCTCCTTACAGTCATATTGTCAGCATTTTCAGAGAAGTGCTGCTTTCACCTCTCTCATAACCCTCAAGCTGTTTACCTTAACCAGAACAGTCTGGCAAGCATAGTTGATAACTGTACTGCATACTGAAAACCACAGACTGAAAAAGAATGTTGGGTTTGTGGCATATACTGCTTCTGCCTACTTCCCATCATTGATTTATCCCTTACAGATCTGTTCTGTAAGGAGTAAACTACTTCTCTCTCTTTTTTTTTTGGAGCTACCAGTATTACAGCTGTGGGTCTCTCTAATGTCAACCTCTGCTTTACAGGTTTCAATCACTTATTCTTTCAAACCATTTAACAGATTAACATAAAAAGTTAAAATCTCATTCAAGCTGTGCTTGGCTTTGAGGATGTAGCTTCTCCTTCAGACCAAAAGAAGAACTGTGTGCACATTAGTTTGCCTGTCTGATTATGTTAGTTTCTCCTGGTTTATCTAATAAAAGAAATTGGCTCACAGCAAACAATGCCTCACAGAAGGTAGTGTAATGATTTTTTATGGTGTGTTGCCTGGTACTTCAATGACATGATTTCTCAAGAGGTGCAGACCTGGTTGATTAAGATCCTCTCTACAGCAGTGATTTACGTGACTGTAAATCTTCTGTGAGCAAGCACACTTCTGGCAGAGGGTGATCCCCACTGCCAGGATCCCCCTCCACTGCGGAAGAGACAGCAGGAAGGAAAATACTACAAATTTGAGGCTAGACTGGACACAACCTGCCCTAAAGGTTCAGCATAAGATGACAGCCTTTGTACAGGACCAGAGAATGAATATCTGAATGTCGTCTCTCTAAGGGAATGTGGAATTGTATTCATGTCCTGCTTTTGCGGTCTCCAGCTGTCTGAGCACATCCCATTTAGCCCCTGCAGGAGAGAATGGCCCACTCACAGGCCCACCTGAGCTATGACTTGAGCTACAAGAAGGAGAACACGGACTGAGCAGGGCAGTAGGTGCAGTAAAGCCTATCCTAACCTAAACAACTGCATCGATACCTGCAAGGCACACCAATATTAATATGCTTGGCAGGTCTTCCCTGCCTAGAGAAGGATATTGATCTGTGAAAATAGAACAATGACCTGCAGAGAGAGCTGCCCTTGCTAGGAGGCCTGGGGATACTTGCAGTGAAACATTTCCTTTCCTCCAGCCTCGGAGCAGCCAGTTCCTCACAGACAGCTTCGGGACAATTGAATTTCAGTGCAAGGGTCTGTGAGCACTTGTGAGCCTGATGTCTGAAGGCAGAATGGAACTTAGGCTTCCTCCTTCCCTTCCTATAGTCTGAGGAAAGACACAACTGCCTTGTCTTCCACTGCAGAAGTGCTCTTTTACACAGCACAGCAGAATCTGTGCAGTAAAAGCAAAATTAGGGTTACCTGTTTCTCAGACTGCAAAATAAAACAAACATAACCTGGAAGAGCTTTGGGCAGTAAGGCACACTCATGATTTCCAGCAGTTGACATGGTTTACCAGTTACAGTGGGTGAACATGGCTTTCTGATAAATCTTTGTGTGATGTAGCTTATGGAATCTTAGTGACATGGAGCACTCTTCTGTTTTATTGCTTACTAATGCTGGGCTTGGCAGGCACTGCAGTTTATTTTGCTAAGTTATGACAGAACTGTAATCTGCAGGATAAACTAGGATATAATGCCTGTGACTCATGAGTAGTTTTGTTGGAATAAAGCTGCTTCATATCCAACACAATATTTAGAAAACAATACCTGGAATTTATCGGAATGAAGTCTGCCTGTCCCTCCCTCGTGTGGCTTACAAGATTGAACTGGAAACCTTTGAGGGTTTTTTGCCCCTCTGCTCCTCACAGAAATAGGAGCTGCTCCAGGAACAAGACACTTCATAAAATAGGGTGTAATATGATATCTCAGAAGAATTTATTCTATTATCAAAACACCAAGGAAAAAGAATGCTGTGCTAAGGCATTACCAAAAGGACCAAATGAAAGGATCTGTACAGGGACAACCTAGATAGGTTGCCACAGGTGGACAAAAAAACACAAACTGTGGGCAAGGAGGGTGCCTCAGAAGCTATTTCACTGGCACAACATGCCATTTCCCCATAGCTTTTCTGCAGCCTCAACTTAATATTAATTCCATCTTAAAATTATCACTTGTGAAAGTGATAAAGCTACAAGGTATGAACACAGTGGGTGGGTAATCCACTTTTTATTAATTATTTATATCTGTAGATTTGCATCTAACCTGAAGGGGTGGCTTCTGTTAAAACTTCACTCTGCATTCATGAATGTTTGAGTCTTAGCTTCTAGTTTAGTTTCATGTTGAAAGGTATATAAAATATGCTTTCCCCTAAAATATTATTTCTTTTAAAACATGACAAACAGAGGAATTCAACAGAGTTTGAAGGAAAATCAGAATCAATTTTTGGCAACTTCAAACCCTGACTTTCTAAGTATGATTGTGTATCAACAACACTGGAAACTCAGCTTGGGCAGCTGGTTTGTAGACCTGAAACCCTGAGAAGTTTTTTTGAGAGTGTAGTATGGAAAAAATGACAAAAATTCAGAAGTTTGTTTCTTTATGTCGTTTTTATTAACATACAAATGCAACCATACAAATTTATTTTTGTAACATAGTCATAATTGTTGTAAGCGGTGCAGGAAAGCTCCTCTCTTTCTTTCTGTTTGAACCACCACAGAGCTGGAAGGAATTCAAAGTTTTTCACTCTGTAATAATGTTCCTTTCAAGACTGCTTTTCTGTTGTTGTTTTGTTGTTTGTTTGTTTGTTGTCAATTCTAAACCAGCTACAGTGAGAAGGGTTGTTTGCTTTCCTTTGCTGTTGCTTTCTAGGTGTCTGTTAAACCCCAGGCAGCTGCTAACTACACACAAATCCAAAGATTTGGCAAGTGAGAAGGACCAGAAGAATGAATTTCTGCAGAATTTGTGCTCTAATTGTAAATGCAGTTTCTGGCTGTGTGTCACTAAACCCGGGGCTGATGCCGCAGCTGCTGAGCCATAAGAGGGCAGCTGTTGCAGGTGAAGCTCCATACTCATTCTGGTCAGCCACAATGTGAATGCCTGTGCTACCTCTCCTCTTCCCTCAGCTGAATTCCTTTGCATTTTAAAAATTCCTACTGCTCTCCCTATTAAGAGGAAGAGACAGTAATGACAAGCATGAAGAGTCAGAAAACTAAATGACAGGAGGAATGGAAAAAAGATTGTGCAGCACCCTTATCTACACTTGCAGTTGTGCACCTGCAGTTCCACATCTCATCACACAAGAATACAGTGTTTCTTCTGCTGCAATCTCAGCTGCATTGCTATTACTGAACAGTCATTCATTCTGCATTTTCACTAATAAGAACTGTTAGAAACAAAATTTAGAATCTTGGGAAGATGCTACAATTCTGGTTCATTAGTCCGTGGTTTGTTTTTGTTTGGCTTCTTTGGCATTTGGTACAAAATCTCTAAAATCTTTTCTTAAAGGACAAAGCAGAGATGTGTTGGAAGCAGAGTATTGGCTACATGAGGCTTCTTCCTTTTAGAGAGAATTTGAATGCTAATTTTTTTTAAGGCTCAGAAAAATGAGCAAAATCCTGAGTCATTTTGCCTTTTCAACAGCAGTGCAAATAGAAGGAGATGGGAGGTTCCTGACTTGCCATTGTGCTTATCCACATTTCTGTTTACAATCACGAATGTGCATAGGCGTCAGTGCTATATTTTTGAGATGAAGATGACAGTATTGGTAGCTTTTATGACCACTGCTGGAAAGGTACAGTAACAAGACCCAGGTCCTGCCTATAAAGAAATAGATGAAGACAGTGCTAACATGTGTCAGAGCACTGGCAAAGATCCACTGTAACATTAGAGGGTGGGTATTGCAGGGGGCTGGTTGCTTTGTTGGATTGGTGGTGTCTGAGACTTGTTTCCTAGCGCTGGATTGAAAAATTAAGCCATGTCATTCCTTACAACACCTGGTTGCCACAAAGATGATTAAAAGCCATGAAGATGGTGAAGAACCAGGGCATGTGATGGATGAGAATTGTCTAAGGGATCTGTGATCGCTTAGCCTAGAGAAGGCTCAGGGTGTTCTTACCAATGTGCATGAAGACTGATGGTGGGAATAAAGTAGGTGGAGGGGGATTGTTCTCAGTGGTGTCCAGTGACAGGACAAGAGGAAATGGACGAGAATTGGAATAACAGACACTTCCATTAAACATGAGAAATTTTTTTCTTTTTTTTTTTTTTTTTTTTTTTGTAC
>VXAD01011639.1:848410-914576 GCA_013399195.1 Dicrurus megarhynchus | reverse complement strand
TGCAATGAGGGAGATCAGGGTTTCCCAGACAGGTTGTGGAGTCTCCATCTTTGGAGTTACTGAAGACCCAACTCATGTCCTGAGCAAAACACCCTATCTGACTCACAGGCCTAGACGACCTCCAGACGTCCTACCAACACCCAGCAAGTCTGTCAGGGCAAGCTACAGATATCACATATTCCAAAAGGTCTCTTTGTTTTAAGAAGCTACAATTCATAGGTTTGGAAATTCAGAAGATTGGTTTACCTAATCAGTGTATAGAAGTGTCTAAAGGGGGTGACAAGAGGATGGAGCCAGGCAGAAAGCGATGCACAGGAAGTTCCATCTGAACATGAGGAAGAACTTTACTGTGCTGGTGACTGTGCACTGGAACAGGTCACCCAGAGAGATTGTGGAGTCTCCCTCACTGGAGATATTCAAGCACCCTCTGGATGCAATCCTGTGCCATGTGCTCTGGGATGACCCAGCTTTAACAGGGAGATTGGATCACATGATTCACTGTGGTCCCTTCCAACCTGACCCATCCTGTGATATGGTTCAAGAGACCTGAACCAAATCCCTGTAGATTTAGGACACTGCTCTTCACCTCCTGGCGGCTGAGACAGCACCTCTATCAACCTTCACTGCCCCCCACCAGGACCCACTCACAGTGACTTCCCACGTGCAAGTGCGCTGGCCCCTCAGCCTCCAAGCGGGGAAAGGCCATCCCCCTCCCTCCAAAATCGATGTTTCCCCTTGGGATGTGCGAGCTCCTGCCGGGCAAGCGACAAGCAAGGGTTGCCCCAGATGACGCTGCGCCAGGAGNCTGCGCCTTTCGGCCGGGACGAAGCGGCTCTTCGGGATCTGGCCGGGCGGACGTGCCCGGCGCGGTAAGGGGCCGGCGCTGCGGGCGGCGGGTGAGCGAGCGGAGGAGAGAAAGGGATGGCCCTTCCCTGCCCCGCCGTGTCCCTGCCCGTCCCTTCCCGGGGTGGGTGCTCCCGGCTGGGCGGCGCGGGGATACCCCAGCGCCTGCAGTTCAGCCTGCGGTGAACAGGTGGCCGAGGCGGTTCGGAACAGAGACCAAGCGGCTCCCGCAAGCACTAAGATCTGAAGCGCTCCGCCAATTTGTCTTTTATTTTAAATAATTAAAAAAAAAAAAAAAAGAAAAAAAAGCATGAAGTGGCATTGTTATTTGGGTGACGTGGAGAATGCCAGCTGTAGAAAAGCTTGTGTCTCTTTTCTGACTTTGTAACGGAGCGATTCCTTCTGTATTCAAAAGCAAAACAGCTAAAAAGCACTGACTGCTGAGCATTTGAATGAACTTAACAATTGAACCTAAAATGTTTGAAAAAAAAATATGTGGGGAAAAAAAGAAAGCCAAGACAAGTTTGTTGTGGGGGTTTTTTTGCCTTTTTTTCACCCCCAGGTAACATCTCTCTTCCTTTGTGCTTTCAGGGGATGAAGGGATGAACATCTCTCCTCCATACAGCCTTAGATTACTTCTCCTGTCTTGCCTTCTTCCCTTTCTCCATGTGCTCTTCCCTAGTCTTATGTTGACTCATACTTTCCCCCTGCCCCAGCCCTCCCTTCCTTCTCCTTTAACAGTCTCTAGTTTCAACAGTTGTCATCTCAGTGGTCTCTTCCTCTGGCCTCAGCCTCTGTTGGCAGTGACTGGTGTGTAAGTTCAGGTCCCTCCTCTCCTGAGCTGTCTGCCATTCTTTTTTTTTGCTGGAAATGATCACCTCAATGATAAGCTTGCAAAACTTCTCTCTGAGCAGCCGCTGTTCCCTGACATTTGCCTTTTTATCCTGTCATATAGCCTTGTTTATAATATAGCTGGACAGTGACTGGAAGGATAGACACAGCACTAGTTTGGCACTTCTCCTGTGACAAGCATAGCTCGTAGAGAGATGGGACAGCAGTGGCAGTGCTGCCTCAAACTGCCTCAGCAAGGCTGGTTGGGCTTTGTTGGAGAGAACACTGAGGTGCTTCTATTTCGAGGTGTGTTTCCCAGCCCACTGCTCTGTCTTGGAGTGTCTCCCTATTTTGGTTTGTTCCTCTCATTTGAGCTTCCCACAGGCTGTGTACACAGGGGTGCAGATTTACGTAATCGCTGTGGAAACAAACAGATGTTTTGGTTTCTACTTAATCAGGTAATAGTCTCCAGTTCTGGTTGTTCTCCTTCTCCATTTGTGGCTTTCTATTCAGATTCTCAGTCAGAGAGTCAAGACAATTTTGACCGCAGGAGTAAACGCCTGGAAAGATGCCAGGGGAATGGCAGGTCTCCATTGACTGAAGACAGCCTGGCTCCATTCTTGTAAAAAATAATGAAATGTTCTGGGTGTATCAATCACAACCAAATTTGTATAAAATAAATCAAGCTATTGCAAGAATTTTTTTTTTAAAGGAAAAAGAACCTCAAAATATTAAGAGCTGCCTACTCTTTCCCTGGTTGTCCGTGTACACTTTGTGATGGAAAAGGTTTTGAGTGAAGCACAGATAATACTCTTGCAGCTTGTTCAGCAATTTAAATCAAATTTAAAGTCTCTGAACCTATAATAGCAGCTGCTGCTGGCAAAATTATACTGCAAATCTTATTACAAATAAATCAAGGCTTTATTCTGTGTACTCACTGCAATGGGCTGTGGTTGTACTGGTTTAGTGATGTTTTCTTGGCATCTAGTTACTTATTTATAGCCTGGTGTTACACAGAGACATGGCAGGGATAAGAATGGGAAAATTCAAACGTGTGCCTGTGAGTTGTGTACTGCTGTGTGATTTACCTGAGGAGAAATTTGTATTTGAGGCACTACAATAAATTTTTTGGTTCTTCAACAGTGCTGGAGGAAAGACTTAGATTTGAAGACAGGGGAAAAAAATCCCTCAGTTCTTGTTTGAAACAATCCCAGACCAGTTTGACTTTGAATGAACAGCTCAATTTCAGCGAGTGCTTAAAATTGTCACTGAACCGATTAAGGCAAAATTTCTGCATTGTGTTGTAGGATAACTACAGAAGTTGAGAAAATATTTGTCACATAGGTGTGGAAATTTTAAAGAACATCTCTAGAATTTTATTTTATTAGCTCCTGAGGAAATGTAATATGTGATGCAAATTGAAAAGCTCACATGTTATTTTGCATCTGAGAGATTATGGCTTACAGACCCTGTGTGGGTGATACCACAAGCTGAAGATTTTTCCACCATAGCAATGTCAAACCCCAGCTGTGAGATACCCAAGTGTGGGAGTAGCTCTGATAAATGATCTATCATACCTATTTTGCTTGGATTTCTTTCATCCTTGCCAGCTGGTTTGTCTTGCTCTGGCTTCAGCAGAGGCTGGGAACAGAACTATTTCTGCAGGGAGAACCCTTGAGAAGTGAAGAGGTGCTATGGGAAGTGTGCTTCAGACCAGATGAACACTGTGTGAAGATTAGAGAATTATTTTGTAATGGGAGAGAGGAAATTGTCTTTGTCTTCCACTCTGCTTGTCAGCCTCAGCTCTGTGGTGACTTTTTCACCGATGCAAAGCTAAAACAGAAACGAGGCCTGAACACACTCATCCATTTTCTGGGCTGTGCAACCCTACGAGCACCTGCATTTAAAGCTGGAGCCTGGCACCCTGCAGGTTGGTAAGGCTGCCTGTGCAGCAGCAGCAGCCCTGCTGGGGGGCACGGGGCATCTCCGGCCCCGGTCACTGACACGAAGGGAGCCCAGGTAATTTCACTGCAAATCAGTGCTGCGTTTCCCAGGAACAATCACACAAGAGGAGCTCTCTCTTTCAGCCTTGCCCCTGTTACAAATGGTCGGTTTAGGTGTGGTTATTTGAAACACTCCTGGGTGCCTCTGTTCTTGGGTTTGGTTGGGTTTTCTGGCTACACTGAACACTGTGTTTCCAGTGTGTCTTCATGACTTGCAGACCAGCCAGTTTGAGTCAATCTAGTCTGGTAACCCTATGCATTGACATAATTTCTCAGTGAGATTTTTTTTGCTTTCAAATTGAATGCCATCTTTTAGTTATAAAAAAATGGCAATGTGTGTGCTGTCCCTTCTGTGGAAGCTGCCATTTTTTTTTTTAATATGTTCTTAACATGGTAGCACAAATAGAATGTGTTTTAAAAGCAGCTCTTAAAGGTAGGTCATAATCTGATGGAGCCATTCCACTTGACCTGCAGTATGCTGATCAGTAAGAGTGGAGGGAGGAAGCTTTCTTTTCTCTCTGCTCAGAAAAAGGCATTGGAATGACAGACTTCAGGGCTGGAAAAGAATTCAGAACATCCTCATCTCAGCACTTTCTGTGAGAATAAAGCTAATAAAGCAAAACATTTAATAAAACTTGCTTTACAGTTTAATCTTGCCTCATTAGTAGATAGGCCAGGTCTCTTTCACTTCAGGGTTTTCTACAACAAATCAGGCTGAGAGGTTAAAAATTTGTAGTGAGAAAGGTTAAAATAGGCAGTATTATAAATAGCTGAGGGAAAGGCAGCCTTTCTTTTGGGAAGTGTTGAATATATGTATATATACCATTGATGTCAGCATTTATAACATTATAGGACTGAAAAAGTCTCGGTACTTTAATGCTCACTGATAAGGCTTCTTCTGATCCGGTTGGTCTTGAGGGAACTTGGGTTTGCAGCTGCCATACCTGCACATCTAAGAGCAGGTTGGCTTTTAGTGGGGAGAGGAAAATGGGCTCAGTACTGATTGGGTAATCCTGCCCTAGATGCAGGAAATAAATGGAATTATAGCTAATCTTTATTACTTTTAGATAATGCTGTCTCTTAAGACTGTATGTTCTGGCTGTAATACCTAAAGCTTTTGGTACTGGGGTTAAGCTAAGCTTCAGTTTGTTTTGGGAGCAAGTCCCAGTAGCTCCCTACTAACTGTTCCATGTCCCTTTACTGTCAGTGCAGGCCTGAAACTTTTTAAGAGAAAGAGGAATGGAGGCCTTCTGTGATACCATGTTAAGTATAATTCATCTGCCTTCTCAGACAAGGCTAATGAGTGGGCTCATGTAGGATTTGCTTTGTTTTTAGAACCATATATTTGTCAGTGTACGGTGTGATTTCACATTAGTTTCTGCCTTAACTTGCAGGTGGCACCTACTGAGTTGGACTGCTAAGTGGCCATTATTGTTTGCTTATATTGTTATTGTCTGTAGGAAGATAGTTGGCAAATCTTTTTTGCCTTTGTTAAGTTTTACTTTCAAGTCATAATGTCATCACTTTTTAACTAGGTACAAACACCAGCTATACAATTAGTATGCAAATTATGTATAATGGTGTGGAGTTTGTGTGGGGTGCATAAGTAGTTTGTTGATGGAGTCTACATTGCAGTTATAAGGATAATAAAATGTTTGTTATATGATGTGTAATATGGTGGCCTGAAGCAAAGATGTCTGTAACTGTAACCTCTCGTCCTTAGTTCACAGCTTAAGCAGTGACTAAACTGGCTTTTTCCTTTCTATTGTTATAAATTCCTTTTGTGATGAATCCAAAATTGTTCTTGTTACTTTAGTGCAACAGCTCAGACAATGCTGTTTGTGAACATCAGTAACAAACATAACCATAGTTAACATTGGACTTTCTTTTCTCTCCAAGAAAAAACCTAGGTATCAGAATCATAAATTGGCATTTATGATTGATTTTTAATTGTAAAGTCAGTTTTCAGCTGTCTTTTTTATTTTTTAAAATTAAATTTAACTAATTTTTATTGCCTGCTTTCCTCTCTTTTATTGCAGGTGGGATTGGGTGTTCCCCTGAAAAGACCACAAATTTGAACTCAAACCCTGCCCATCTAGGATATTGAGAATTAGAAAGAAGCAAGGACCATTAGGTGAAGTATTTCCTCCAGACTACTTTCCTGTCAGTGCTTGGGAGTGGCACAGCTTGTTCAAAGCCATGTGGTAGGGTTGCAGAAAGATGGGGTCTGTATTGCTTTTCAGCTGATGCAGTGCAGCAGAGTAAATAAGTTTATGCTTGTTTCTTTCATTTGTTTTTTCTCTGACTTCACCTCCTAGTCTTTGGGATGGAGTAAAAAGGAATGTGGGGGTGGCTGGCTCCCTCTTCCCTCGTGCAAAATATGGTGCTGGTATGGGGACTTAGAAGATGTGGGAACAGCCTGTGTTGTTAACTTCTCATGGCCAGCAACTTCTGGGTTGATGGTACTGCCCAGCTGATGGAGCTGATGCAGCAGGGTGTAGTGCTAAGCTTTCTTAGTCTGGGACATCTCACAGTTTATTTTTTCACGTGTCTGGCTCGTGGGATCTTCAGAGCTTGTAAGAGGACAATGTTTTCTTCATTTATTCTTTTAGAAGACCGTGGAGTTCTTAGATTCTGTGGCACTAAGCAGAATAGGAGTATGTGGAAAACAGATGTAGCTTTTGATTGAAAATTCACCAAGCTCCTTGTATCTACCATACTGGTAGTGTCTCTTGCTCCAGAAACAAATAGTACATGAACAATCCACATGGTTTTCTTTTTGTGCATGCAGGTCAGCTTCGGAGGTAGTTGTTGCTGGTTACAAGGACAGTTTCAGACATACACCAAACCAGATATGCCTTTGTGGCCCCAGTGGTGGTGTAAGCCATGAAGTTGTGCTGCAGATTTGGAGTGTGTTCAGTTTTGCTTTTACAGTGACTCATTTTGAAAGGTGAGTGGTTGAGAGCCTCGTGCAGTGTATCAGAGATGTCCAGATTGGAGAAAATAGCCCAGCTGCACAGTTTTTGATGTCCTGCTGCTGCCACTCAAGGGCATGGATTTTATGCAAACATAGCCCAACAGCCAAACTAGCTTGCTCAGGTGCCACTGGCAGCTGTCAGGCCAGCTGAGACCTTACAGACTTTCACAAAGGTTACAAACAAGTTCTCATGAAGGTATAATTAAACTCCAGGAGTTGCAGCTGGGTCTTCAAGGGGAACATCTGGTTACATTTATTTGCAGAGAGCAACTCAATGCTCCAGGAGAAGGCCCTGAGCACTTGCCCTTTTTAGTTTCCAGGATACTGACCTGCCTAAATTTCTGGTTGCCAGCACTGAACACAGTCCTTTCTTGAATACTCAAAGTGAAGCTTTTTGTTCCTGACTTACTTGCTCCTGGAAGAAGAGAGCTGGAGTGAGGCAAGCCTGTCTGCATCCATACACATCAAAATCAATAGAGGGGCTTTCATGTTTGCCTCAAAAGGCTCCTGTACCTTCCATAAAAACCCTCAGCAAAGTCAGTTAGAGGAGCTGCCTGCGAAGCTTCTGACCTGTGGGATGAATCATGGCTCTCCATGTCTGACAGAAAGAGTGTTTGAGAGCATCTCCTGGAGGAATTTCTTCTTAGAAGTGCTTGCCTCTTACCTGAATCCCTGCATGACCCGCTGCAGCCAGGCAAATGCACCTGACAGGCTGCTACCATGCCAGCTCAGCCTGCTTCGCTCTTCCTCAGGAGATGCAAGGTCTAAATAGTCACTACTTCCACTGTGCTGGTCCTTGTACCACCAGGCTGGACTGGCTTTTGAAGTAGAATAAAAGGTTTTTGCATGTTTGAGGCTGAGTTTTTGGAGGTATTTGGACAGACAAAGCTTACAAGTGAGCTGAAAGTTGGTTTGGAACAGTGCTTATGCTTAGCCCTACTGGTTGATTTAGAGGCATATTTTCTATGTCCCTCAAAGCACAGATTAGTCTGAGAGTTGGTGACTCAGCTTTTCATTAGCACCTCTCCCTCTGATAGTGGTTTGTCTACAGTGAAAGCAAGTCTCCACATGCATGCAGTCAGTGGTGAAAGGCTGGAGCGTCTGTCCTAACCTAATAGTAAACTGGGACAGATCCTTTGTGTCTGGAAGGGTCTATCCTCCCCATAAATCATAAATGGACACTAGTGACTAGACTGGGAGAGAGCTCTGCATGTGGCCTCATGAATCCCATCTGCTTTGAGGTGGGAAGAAACACTTGAGGGGGAAGAAACAACATTTTTCAGATTGTTCCTATACCCTATTCTGAAGTTTTCGGCAAGTGGATTTCAGCTCTTTTTGCAATACTAAATGGAGGGAGATGGCAATGGCCATTAGTGATGCCATATGTGGAATATTTAAATGAAAGGCTTCTCTGGAAAGTTATAAAAGAGAAAAACAGCCTTTAAACAGGACTAATCAGTGTTGTCAAGAGACATGTTATCAACAAAACATTGAGGAGAAGGGGGGAAAAAGATGGTGGGAACCCTGTGTAGCACCATGTAGTCTCTCGGAGCACAGTCACAAAATGAAACACAAAGTCTTGTAATAAACAGCTGACAGAGCTGAGATGGGAGCAAACTAGGACAGGGATCCTAGGGTTTTCTCTGTGCCACTTCCGCCTCCCAGAGGCAGCAGTTGCTTTAGCTGATTAAAAATAAGAAAACTTCTGTCTAAAGCTTAATCAGACATTCTCTCTTTAATGTGAGGAAATGGAAAAGCCAAGGAGGAACTTTACTGCCAACACAGGCACTTTTAGTTAGACTTACCTCTTTCTCTCTGTCCATTCTTAAAGGGCTGGAAGTACAAGATGGGAAACATCCTCAGCCATGAACTGGTTTGTCCATTATGGTCATGTTTTTTTCCTTCTCCACTGTGCTTCAGGCTATTTATTCATGCTGGAGGCTTTCTGAATGGCCACGGGGAGGGTGAGGGTAATGTGGTGAAGCTTCTTATCCTGACCCTTGGTCACTTCTCTCCCCAGCCCACCCCCTCACCTTTGCTGCTGTCACATTGCATACTGTGAAAGCTAAATTGGTTTGGGTTGAAAAATAGATGCATTTATTGTTTTAAAAGATTTATAACTTGCCAGTTAAGTTTTTGGAGTATGTTTAAAATTCTGAACATTGTAACTGAGAGTGAAGTTTACGTTTTCAGGCGTACTGTTTATTTAAAATTGCTTTGAGGCATTACTGCCAGCATTTGTTAATGGTAAAATAGTTGCAGAAAGAGCTATTTCACAAATTTGAAATGCTGTTCATATTTCCTGAGTGAAAATGTTTCTTACTTTGTGCCTGATTTTTGTTCTTTATGTATGGCCCTTCTAGCACTTGACACCTCATTCAGTCCTGCTGAGTTTTAATTTAATTTTTAATTGAATGCAAAATTACCCAAAGCTCAGCTTGCTGTCACAAAAATTATTTTGTAATATGTTACAATTTGGATTTCCTGACTCCAGCTACTGCAGCAGATGTTTTGTGCAGAGATGTGCTTTCTTTTGATGTGCATAAAACTGTCTTATATTCTGAAAGAATTACTCTGCAAAATGCAAGCTCTGGTACAGAACGGTGGTAATGACAGAGATATCTGTCAAGGTAATTTCATGATGCTCAGTGTTGCTTTGCAGTTTTTGTTAATCTGTGAGGGAAATCACTCCTGTTTTATTTTCCTTCTGTAGTGGCATATTGAGCCTGTTTATCAGCATAGAGAAATTTAGGTTGGAAGGGACCCCTGGTGGTCATCTGCTCCAACCTCTTATGCAAACCATGTTTGACTAGATCAGGTAAATTTTCCCTTGTATCTAATTTGAGTTTCCCGTTTCCCAGTTTTTGTCCATTGCTTCTTGTCCTCTTCTTGTGCACCTCTGAGAAGAGCCTGGCAGCATCATCTCTGCACCCTCTGAGTGTAGACAGCACTAAGGTCTCCCTGGAGCTGTCTCTTCTCCAGACTGAACAAACCCTTAGGCTCTCGTGCCTCCTGTGCTTCAGCTCCCTAAACGTCTTGGTTGCCTTTCACTGGGCCCCAGTGTCTGTGTCTATAATTAGGGGAAGGAATTAGGGAGGGGATGTGATAACCTTCTCTGCCCTGGGGAACAGCGATGAGGAAGTGATCCGATAGATGAGAAAGACTAAAAACCCAAAAGCCCTGCTAGGTGTAGTCCCCATTAACGCATTTCATATTCACAGGTCTGCATTTGCTGAGGTGCAAGATGTCTGCCCTGAGGCTGATCTCTAACAGAACCTCCCAGCAGGCCTTGTCTAACTCTGATTACACCTGGGACTACGAGTACTATGAGTATGGACCAGTGTCATTTGAAGGCCTGAAGGCTCATAAGTGTAAGTTCAGTAGAGACATGCTTCATTGCAGCTGAGCTCCCTGTCTACGTGTTCCTGTTCTTCACTTGAGACTGAATATTGTACAGAAACATCTCTCCTAATTCCTAGGATTCTCTGCAATTAGCAGTATCCCTCTATTTATTGGATCATCATTACTGTTTATTATTCTGTATCCTTTTGTTGACTGTTCTTGTGCATGAGAGAACCATGGATTTATTGGCTGTGGTAGAAATTTGTCAATACTGAGGAATATCTGACTGTCAGGAAACGTTAACAACAACAAATTCAGATATACTGCTGCTGCTGGTGACTACTTGGTAGGATCAATGTTGCTTTGTTTTTGTTTCTATTTGTTTGTATTTGTTTCTGTTAATGGTAAAAAGGCAGAGGTGGGGAGCTTTACTTGTGTTACCTGTGTTTGGTTTTCTATTTATAGAAAATAAATTTTAGATTTGAAAATAAGAGAAGAATTTCCTCCTTCTGAACAAACTTACCATTGGTACTTTCTTCATAGGAGGAGTGTGCTAAATTCAGCATTCTGTAAATATTGCAGCTGTTTTACAGTAGAAGCAACAAATGGAGGATAAGGACCAGAGAGATGAAAAATATGGATTGGAATTAGGAGAAAATGTAACTAGGACAAGCTAATACAGCTGGACCAACATTTTTCTAAAAACTAGACAACGGATTTGATGATCTTTCCTTTTAGAGGAGATGATTGTGAGGGGAAAACAATTGAAGGGGGGGGGGAAGTAACAGAAACCAACTCAATTGCCTGATGAGTCTTGCAAGCACTTTGCTGAAGAAAAAAAAAACATCCTGTTTCTTTGTTTCTGAGCTAGATACACGGTGAAAGGATTTGATCCCCAGTCTTCAAAGATTTTGGGAAGGGTCTCCATCCAGTGCTGGAGCACTGGTCCAGGTTGGATTATATACTTTCTGTCTCATTTGTCACAATGAGCATTCAAATTGAGAAAAAGTAGTGCCTGTACTGGCAAAAAGCAGCCCAGAAAGGCTGATCTCCCTTGCCTCTACCAGTCAGCAGGTTTTGGGGAGGCTCTGCAAGGGACAGAACAAACTTGCTGAAGTTTGTTCTGAAAAAAATAGAGTAGAATTTGCTTTTTATTTTTTTCCCCCAAAAAAGTCTGCTGAGTGCTGTCTGTATTTTTACAAATGATAGGTACTTGAAAAATGCGGGTTAGTTTTTATCATGTTCTTAATTTATCTCCCATTCTTCCACCTAATCAGAGGTCAAACCTGATAGCAAAGATTACTGGTGGCAAAGATCAGCTGAAATGTTATGTACATGCCTTCTTTTCAGCTCGTGTCTCAAACAGCAGGATGGGACAAAAAGGTGTAAATGACAGCTGCCTCTGGATTGCAGAAGGCACAGCTGCAAATCAGATCTTGGATTGCCATCGAAGTGACTGCCATGCTGAGCATGGCAGCTGAACTTCCCTGTCTGGCTGTGCTGTTCATAGAGCAGAAGGTCCTGGACAGCTCTTGGAGAATGGGACAGAAGTAACAACTGCTTTTCAGGTGGAACTTGATGAAAAATGTCATTAGTAGTACTTGAATCAGTAATCTAGGAAGTCCCTTCTGGTCGTGGTGGATTTTCTTTAGTTTTTGTTTGTTTCTTTGTTTGTTTTAACTGATAGATTGCAGTTGGCTCTGTTTAATTCATTGTTATTGCATGCATTGCCCAGAGGGCAGAGTTTAATCTACTAAAGGAACAGTCTGTATGTGTATGGGATGATATTTCTTGACATGGTGTGTTCTTGTTCCAGCTATTGCCAGCTGAGCTGAGATTGTTGTGAAATGTGGAGGCAATGTGATCAGACATGAACTTCTCTGAAATCCTAAACTGGGGAGAGGGAGAGGAGATTAAACAAGGCTTGTATGAGGAGGGAGACCTTGAATACTTACAAAGAAGAGGTGTCAATGAATGCCTGTAACTTATGTTGGAGAGTTCAACAGGGAATGGACTCCAGTTTAGGTGACTTGACTTAAATACAAAGGAATTCAGAAGCCTGTTTTCTGAAAGCAGAGAAGAATTTATTTGAAGTGACCCGTGAGAAAAAGGATTGACAAAATAATCTACAACACAAAAATACTTTTCTTAAAAAAAAAAAAAAAAAGATGCCACAGTTATGTTTCAAATATATGACTGCAAAAAAAAAAAAAAAGGGCAAAAAAAAGTTCTGCTGGAGGAAAAGTGAAGGCAGGAACTAGAAATGAGAAAATCTGGAAAAGTAGGGACCAGATATTTTGTACATTAAAA
Organism: Dicrurus megarhynchus; assembly: GCA_013399195.1. Classification (NCBI taxonomy): domain Eukaryota; kingdom Metazoa; phylum Chordata; class Aves; order Passeriformes; family Dicruridae; genus Dicrurus; species Dicrurus megarhynchus. The sequence continues at coordinate 902,270 of VXAD01011639.1, read as the reverse complement.
CTTTAGAAAGTAAATAGACAAAGGTAGCCAGGAGATACTTGTGAGTGGCAGAGATAAGAACAAAATCACTTTTTGTGCCTTTGAAAATGAGGAAGCCTCAGTAATGTTAGTGAGAGGCAAAATAGGTAGGAATGATCAGAGGAGTTAGAACTGCTACCAGGATGTTATGAGTCTATATTACGAAGAAAAGGAAGGCTGAAACTGCAACTTGAAAATGTAAAAGTATCCCATGACTATCTGTAACTTTGGGCAGTATAAATGTTCCTCATACTGTATTTTTTGAACAAAATTTGGGTTATGTACTGTTAATTTCAAATAAATGTTTAGTATTTAGTAGGTTTGAATAATTTTCACTTAAGTGAGTGAGATCTAAATGAAATATTGAAGAGAACTCGGGTCACCTGCTTGAATTTTAAACAAATTCAAATAATGTAATTTATACAGCAGAGGGTTGGAATTTATGCAGCAGAGGGTTGGAAGTGTGTCAGGAGGCACAATAAAGCAAGGAAGATGTAGCATTAGGCTCAGTAAACTTAAGAATTCTGTTGGGAGCAGGAACACCAAACCAACCACAAAACAGGCTTGTTACTCAGCACACAATGCCAGCAGGTGTGATTTCTGGGGGGAGTAGTAGTTTATCAGAGCCTTGATTTTCTTTTTGTCTTTTTTTTTTCCTTTTAGTTAAGTTTTTCAGCTTGATTGATATAATCTATGTGCGCATTTTTTAGTCATATTTAATGCATTTTACATTCTGGTTATTAATGCAGCTGCATATCATCCAAGCATGTCTGATTAATTGGAAGGTACTAGTAGCTATAAATGGCTCAGTGGTAAATTTTTTAAAGGGAGTATTTCTTTTTAGATGAAATCTGCAGGTACTATGAAGTCCAGCAGGATGAGCTATTGCGTATTAGAAGGGTCAACCATAAGGTATATCTTGAACCACCAAATACAGGCTGTGCTTACAGCATGATTCTGAAAGTAATTTAGGGCACATAATAAATGGAATTAGAGAAATAAACTCATGGCAGAATGCTTTAAGTGGAAAGGAGTACTAAAAACTCCTCCCCCTCCATCACAGAGACCTATACTCAAACCACATTCCAGTTATTTTACACGGGGTGTTGAGAGTGGAGGATATGGCATAGGAGAGATGGAATAAATACTGCAGTGGGAGACTTGAAACTTAACCTCCTTAGCTTACCTGAGAAAGAGATTAGGGAGGGACTTCGTTGTGATAAAGTATTTTCACAGGGAGAAAATCTCAAGTTGCAGCAAGCATTTTGACTTTGCAGGGAAAGAGAGAATGGTTTGAGCTGATTACCAGTTTCCACATCTGCCTTTTAGCGTGGAAGGTATTTCACAGTGGGAGCATGATTAACAGCTGGGGTCAAGCACCAGGCAGGATAGCTGATTCCTTGTTTTTTCAGTGTCTTTAGTTAGTCCTGTAGGAAATTCAGCAGTTCTGTGCTGTGCCTGCTGCACTGGGTCAGACGTTACAGCCAGTGAGGATCCCTGATGCTGGGTAGTGGCTGTGTGAGAGGTTAAGGGTAGAAAGGACTCCTGTCCTGACCAAGCCTTCCCTCTTGCATGTTTCTGTGTGATGTTTTTGAACTTCTATTGTGGAAATTTTGAATACTTGCATAAGCAAAGAATAACTAACTGAAATGACAGAGGAAAAAACACCTGTGTGCTGATGGGTCCTGGACCAGGTCGTTTTGTGTGTTGGTGCTCTGTAACTTTGGTCCATGCTAATCAGTTGATTGTTGTCTGGAAATATGTTTGTCCCACTTGAACCCCTCTAAATCAAGTTCCTGGAAACAGCAGGTACAGTTTATGCACACAGGTAAAAAGCCATGCTCTTCCCAATGACTGCTATATTTGGTTATTGCACTGGTGTTTTTCTATTGATTAACTAGTTGGCTGACTTTTTTCCCCAAATCTGTTGCTCTCCTCTGACATTGTATTGTGGCTGTCTGTACTTAAGCTGGAAACCCAAATGAAAATTATTCAAAAACATCTTGTATCTGTTGGCTATTGATATTTATTCAAGTAGCAAGTAGTTTTACCTGTGGTCCTGTTTCTTGCAGAACCCTCTGTCTTGCCACTAAAAGGCCTTCCTAAAATATTGTGTCAAAGAAATCCATTTAAATCCAGAAACTTAAAATAGCAGGAATCCAGTTCTACAGAGACAGAGGATTTTGCGGAAAATCAAATAATCCTCTCTTCCTAGTTCTAGCACTGAAGTTACTTGTTTCCACAGCAGTGCTTGGAAATTGGCCTGGCATCACATAGGGAACTCCTCTTATTTTACTAGCCAAGAGAATTGTCTTCCCTCTTTTATCTACTGTCTTGTTTATCTAGATATCAGTAAAATTTGGTCTCAAAATGAGATTTTCAATGGCAGCCTTCTGTTTAAAAATAAAGATAAAATTTATTATCCTTTCTCTTTGTCACCCAGAAACAAGCTGCAAGTTGTTTTGGGTTTGCACTCATGCTGCATGTGGAAGGCAACTTTTTGCAAGTGCAAGTAAAATATTGATCATCTTGTTTTCTCTTTTTTTTCACCAGATTCCATTGTGATTGGATTTTGGGTTGGTCTTGCAGTTTTTGTCATCTTCATGTTTTTTGTCCTGACCCTGCTGACGAAGACAGGAGCACCACATCAAGAGTGAGTCTGAAAATGGGAGTAACAAATGCAGCCTGCTAGGTGGCACACCCGGGCTCTTGCAGCCCCCAAACAAGCAGTGACAGTGCTGACACTGTACTGGCTCAGCACCATCTTGTCCTAGTCTGTTCTTACAATACACTGCAGTCTGTCTTCATCTCAAGTAATTCTAGCATTTTCATTCTAAAAGGATGTTTTGGGTAGGCTGCCAAACAGGTGCCTTTAGATCACTGTTTTGGCAACAGGTGGGATGGTTCTAAGTAGGCTCAAGTTTTCATGGAGTGAAAGTGTGAATATCAACAGAGTATATACAAATAAAATGCAGTGCAGATGTTGAATTAAGGAAGCTGAAGGCTGGCTGGTTTCCAAATGTTTGTGTGTTCAACTCCAAGACAGATGGGGGTAGTATTTGCAAAATCTTCCCTTAACCCCCGAGGTCTCAGTGTCTTAGTTTCTGCTGAGAAATTGCAATAGATGCTGAAATACAGATCAGCTAGACATTTCTTTAAAGCCAGGTTCCCTTGGAAAGTCCTCCATTTTTTATTCTTTCTGGCTGATAAATATGTGCAGACCATGCCTTGCCTCAATGATTTATCTGCATTTGCACAGGACACAGGCTGTCAGTGTCCTTTCCTCTGAGAAAGTTTGAACCTACATCTGTCGCAGGCTTCTGTGCCATAAAGTGGAAATAAAAAGCCTCTCCAGAGCGTGAGATTGCTTGCAGGAAGGTAGCAATGATGAGAAGCTGATTGTAAAAGGCAATTGCTGGTGCTTATCGCTTCCTAAAGCAGCCTATCTCTGTCTCCTGGAGTCCCTTTGCTATTTAATCACATGGAAAGTGGCTCTGAAACTCCTTGTAATAACACATCTCTAGAGACAGGGCTTGTGCTCCTAAAGTTTTGCTTCTGTGAGAAGCAAATAGTGGCAAAAAAATCCAGCTCACCAGAACTGACTTGCTGGTAGTTCTGCTTCCCCTACAGACTTACGAAGTAGCCAGACATTTCCCCCAAACAGATTTAAAATCCCTGTAATTGTTCGTGTGCTGCCTCTTTTTCACAAAGATCTTATTTATTAGCTGAGCATGATGCTGGATCCCATGTGGATATTTTGAAAGGGGAAAAAGTGATGAAGTCAAAAATACATATATAAAGAGAATTTAATATGGTCATTTGTCAAAAATTTTTACAGTTGTAAAAATTTACTTTCAGGTAGCAGAGGCCTGCTTGATATTTCCCACTTTTCTGCCTTTTCCACCAATTTTCTTAGAACAGTGTCTTAGAGAGTTTGTGAAATGTCCACCTTTGGTCAACTTCTACATCCACATCAGAATTCAGAGTTGCCCTTGCCTTCATCATTAGGCTTGAGACCTCCAGAAGTCCCTTCTGTTCTAAACCTTAATGTAATTTTTCTTTAGTTGCTGGAGTGAGACCAATTATTCCTTTCTGTATTTGTTATAACCCTCTTTGCAGCTTTGGGAGCTGTGTGCCTGAGTGCTTGCCCACTTGCTATGCATGCTGAGTTGGCACCTTTAACAAATTTGAGCTCTGTTTTTTGACATTTGGTAATGAAATGTGCATGGTACTGAACATGGATCCTCCAGGAATACCCTAAGTGCAGTGAATACAGTCGTGTCCTCTTATTTTTGGTACATGTATATAAAATCTGGAGAACAGCTTCCTGTGAAACCTGAGCAGACTGGTTTTAGTTTGGCTGCATCTTCTGCTTTTATACCTGACTGGACTCTTCATGACTGGGCGTTTCATTAGTGGGCTGTCTTGAGGCCTCCTTTAGAAATAGATGTTAATGGGATCCCTAGGTCTTGGGAGAAAGCCAGCTTGATTGATGGATGAAGTCTCTGAAGCCTCCGACTTCAGTAAGGCTATTTGGCTGTTCTTTAAAGTACCATTAATGTGAGAGATTAAGTGTAACTGGGCTCAGATGGATGGATCCGAAGTAGAACACTCTGATTTTTTTTCTAGTAGTATACTTCTCATGGCTCAGTATAAAGGGGCATGATGGGATGTACTTTTCAAAATTACACAAGATGTTCAGAATTAGGTACATTCTCAGACCGGAAGGGTCAGGATATGGATGGGGACAGGCAGAAATTCAGTCAGTTACAGAAATTATGTCTGTTGCATTTCTCTTTTGTTTGCTTGCATATATATTAGCTTGTGCAACCGAAAAAAAATCATTGGCAATCTCTGAATTTCTGTCTGAAAAATGCTCTCATTCATCACTCAGGAGAGGAAAGCATGCTATATTAGTTTTTGCATTTGAAAATGTCCTTAAGAGCACATTTGTACAACAAATGCAAGAGTTCATGCAACCTATCTGTGATAAATAGTGGCTGATGTGATTTTTCTTTTAAGAAATCAGTTGGTCTTGGTTAAGTAAAACTGGGATTTTTGAGGCTGCTGTTTCTGAGTGTTCTGAAAAGATACTTGCTGAGGTGTTCTTGCATATTGTAATGAGCAAGACTATGCAAGTTTCTAGTCTAGTTTTAAAAAAATGTAATAAAATTCCTCTCCAAAATACAAAGATGGTGTTTGTGAATTTCACAATCGAAAAATATCACTGTATATTAGATCATGTGTTCCCTGCTCATGAACATAGGATTATGCTTCATCATATATTCTCAACATTCTGGGTCATTGTAAAATTTATTTGCATCTTCTGTTTGTCCATTAAGATTAGGTTGCCATTGCCAGTCTTGTGTGCCGCTCTGCATGATCAGCCTTTGCTCCTTCAGAGCTCACTGGATTATGAAGCACTTGCCACACCTATGAAGTAATTTCACTCCTCTAGTGGATGCATTTTAAGCTTTCTTCTGGAGTCGCTTCTTCCTGGGCTTACAGTGCTTGTCTTTCTTTCTGTGCCTATTTACCATATCCACTGTCTGTGACATAACACCACCTAGAAACTGTTGGGACAGATTTGCCAAACTATATATGAAACTTAAAAGTGGTGCTTTTCACTGCATTATAAATACATAAATGTCAGTTCAGAATTATTCCAGGCTGTTTGCCCTCTGCTTTGTATACAGCAGATTATTACTTAGTTACCTGTCAGTCTTATATAAATGTAAATGTTATTCTTCTACCTGGTTCACTTTGAAATGCAGAATGAGCCAATACAGTCTTGACAAACTAGAGAACTGCTTTGATTTCTAGGCTAGTGGAAGTGATGTTGTTAGGACAGAAGGCTCCCGTCATGTAATGGAAGTAAATTAGGTTTGAGAAGCAGGGATCTTTTAAGATTAACTGCACCTGAAAGACTAATGGTAGATATCCTGTGAACTTGAAAGTTTTAGTGGGTAGATTTCTAAAGGTGTCATCTGAGGCTTTCAAAAGCTTGTGGGCACTTATCTCCTTACTGCAGGCTTGAGGAAACACAATTACACTGAAAAACGCTTTAAGTGCTGGGTGGACTTGTAGGTGTCCAATTATCTGACTCCAGTGTCATTTACTACATCTTCAGGTGTAAACAGTATGATTTATTAATTCCTAACAAAATTAATATTCTAAGAACATACTTAGATTTTCATTGCTCATTCTCTGAATACCTCCACTGCCTTTCAGATGCAAATAACCTGCATTTTGTGATTATAGCATATAAATTCAGCCTGACAAAGAATGAATCTGTGAAACTTTTATCTAGCTTGAGCTTCTTTCAGCTGCAAATGGCTCCTGCATGAGTCCATGCAGATTGGTTTGAGACAAGATTTATAGAGAAAACTGCCAAAAAAGATGTTAGACTATCCTTCCTGGGCTGCCTGGATTGTTAAGACTGCCAGTCTTTAAAGCAGTCTTTAGTTCCAGCTCTCCAAATTTGGAAATCTGAGTATCATTGATTGAAGTCAGTGGAAAAGATGATGTCTGGACGATGAAGCACTCAATACCTTTAGTGAGAACAGAGCTGCCTGTGCCTCAGGAACATTTTGTCTATCAAGGACTTTTCTCAAACTGTTCTTATAAGCCATTTAAAAAATTGTTACTGCTTGATACTACTTGAAATCAAGAGCATTTCTAAACTCATTCAGTGAGGTGGTTATTATAGTGTATTGATTACTAGAAGTGCCATTTAAGAGTGCTGGCATTCACTTATTGCCATGGAAAATTACCGTGACAAATGAAGACTTAGAATTGTTCAGCAAAAAATAATGAATAGTGCTGGCTTACAAGTCTGCGGTAGATAAACTGTAGGGTTTCCTTTTCTGCTGATAATAATGGTTGCTGAAACCAAACTTGTTGATAAGAACTCGAATAGTTCCACTTTAGTGTTTACTGTATTTTTCTTTTCATCCATAGCAATGCAGAACCTTCTGGAAAAAGATTCCGCATGAACAGCTTTGTGGCAAATTTTGGAAGACCTTTGGAGTCTGAGAGGGACTTTTCTCATCAAATGGCTGAAGAATCCCAGTCACTTTTCCATTTCTGTATTAATGAAGTGGACCATATGAACAAAGCAAAAGACAGTCAGAAAGGTCCAAGTCTGGAGAGTAATACCCGCTTCCAGGAGGTTCCCAGAAGCTGTGGAACGTTTGAGGAAGACCTACATTGTCTTACAAAATTTAACATTCCTAACTTTGTGAACACTGAGCAGAACCCTTCATTAGGTGAGGAGGATCTCCTCATCTCAGAGCCACCAATCATTTTAGAAAGCAAATTGGTTATGCAATCTTCCCATCGGATCCTTGACTGAAAAAACCTTTAAGGTAAATATTCCCGTTATTATCCAGCTTGAAGCCTCCCTTAGCCTCCCGCTCTTTTGACAGAAGGTATTTCAAACCTGGGCTTTTTATTGTATGTAAGACTGGCTGTACTGATAGAACTCAGTTTAGACAAGAAGTAAGACACTGAATGCTTTATTCTGATGCCTTCTGTGGTCTAAAACTTTTGCCCAGCATTATTTGGTTTTTTTGGTTGTTTGTTTCTTGTTTTGTTCTTCATTTTTAAATGACTACTTCTGACCAGCTTCTGAAGGATAATAATTTACAAGGACTGTGAAGGCTGGAGCCTGGCATTGGGAGGTGTATGAAAATTCCTTGGCCAAGAAAAGTGTAAATCTCAAAGAAGACTGAAGAAAGGAATAGACAGCCCCTGGGGAAGTTCTGTAGTTTCTGCTACTCCCACTCAGGATGCCTGAAGCTGAGCAGCACAATAAATATGTGCTTGGGATTACCTTCGATTTCTGATTCCTAACTGCTTTTTGGTGCAGGTTAAACCAAATTCACAAAGCTTCCAGAGGGAATACCTTGCAAATTAAATTGTTTGGTTGCTGTGTTTACAAAATGCTATCACCACCTGCTGCTGAGTAAAAGCAAATTGGTGCCTGTAATTATACTCCAGAGTGACACCTCAGCAGCTGCCCCATGATGACATGGAATTAGTATTCTACACACAAACACAAACTGTGATTTGACTCTTTTTTTCCCCCTGTTAATTGCTGATGTGAATTTCTAATTCAGTAAATACAGGATTCAGTAGCTCAATCACAGGATATAAGAAAAAATCTTTTTCTAATGAAGTTACTACATGGAAATGGTGGTGGTATCTTAAGCTGGTGTTATGTGTTGCCTATAGGCTGAACCTTCCTGTGCTTTTTGGCTTTATAAATGGTCATTTCTGTACTCATTGGCCAGTGAAGTGCTAGCAGGCTTTGAGTTGTTGAGAGGACCAACTCCAAAAGTGTAGCTAAGCTGTGCTTGCTCCATCTTCTTTTTGTACTCACTTGGGATAGTGTTGCAACCCCAGCTGTTCTCCCAGTGAAAGATTTGGTAAGGATTTGAATAGGTGTAGTTTCAACCTTTATTTTTTAGAGATGGAATAAAGTTCTGAAACTTTGCGAGTACTTAAAATTGTATTTCAGCTTTCTTCAAAAGATGGTAGCTAATGACTGAATGGTTTTAGAGCAAACATATAGGATGCAGAGGTACCAGGTTCAGACCCTTTGCTGGATTATGAGTATGCTCTGCAGGAAGTTCTTAACTGAAATTAAAACAGTGGATTCTAGACACTGTGCCTAACTGGATTCAGAAAGAGAATTTAATTCCAGCTATGTAAGACACCAGCATTTGCAAAGAAGTGCCTGTAAGAATTGTAAAAAGTGTTTGAATGAACTGCATGAACATTAAGGCAACCCCCTCTTTATGACTTAAGCAACATACAGGTGAGAGTAACCAGAAATGCTTCCTCTAGGATTCCTGTCCTAGGAACCTCCATCCAAGACCTGGCCTCTCTGGGAACACAAGGGTGGCAGTAGTTGAAAAAAATCTCTCACTTCAGGTCACACACTTTAATACAGTGTTACACATACAGCAAATTGTACGGGAAATAAATAAGTTGAAATGATTCCATTTTTATCCTTTTCATTTGCAAAACAGACCCAAATCAAGAAAATGCATCATATTTACACATAGCTGATATTTTATATACAAAGCAGTTTTATATTTACACATTTTATGAATATGGAATAATACTTTCTTAGATGGGGACAAAATAGAAATACTGAAAACATGAAACAACCAAGATTACAATATTAACTGGCAACCCACCATCCCTTTTTCATGTCTACATATATCTGTATGCAGGCTCATTTTATGTTTGTGTATGTGCCAAAAAGAAAAACCCTTGCACTTAAGCACTATGTCTACATGGTATAATTTGTGACACTGTTTTGTTTATAATGCATGCTCAGCCACATGCTTGCATGAGAGAAAATGCATGTTTACTGCTGGTCCCCGAAGAACACGATACATAAACACGCACAGGCCTGAACTATTTCACATCTGACTTAAATGTTAGGCTCAACCAATACTACAGGTCCTCAGGGACCTAAGGAGTACATTCTAGCTTTTATCTTCTCTTTGCCCTAAATAAATATAGTTGATTGAGATACAGCCTCAGTATATGTGCTACGGAATTCTTAAGGACTTGGAGCTACTGAAACCTCAAACTAATAATGTACTGATTAGTTGGGAAAGCGTTCCTTCCAACCACTGAATAGCTATCATCATCTTTTTTGAATTTTCTTTATTTTTAATTGCTGCTTCTTGCTTTTAGCAGCAGGTTTTTCATAAATGTTAAGTGTAATAGCCATGCTTATCATCCCCTCTAGTCTCCTCTCTGGAGCAGTGCAGTTTCTGTGGCTTCAGAAGTTCCTAGGGCTACATTTCCTGGAGTGATGATTCTTCTTTCCCTCCACTGGGTCCATCTGTTTCTTGAAAGAAGAGACCAAAAGCGTAGCACCCTGAGGTACACATTTGTGATGCAGTAGGAATTGCTCCTATGTACCTGCTGTACAGCACAGGTGTGTAACTCGGGCAGGGCCTGAGGAGAGGGAGAAGGCAACAGCCTCTAACGTTCAGTGTGTCACCTGCCATGATGCCTGTCAGCTCAGCAGAACATTACCTCCACATTTGGTATTTGGCTAGTGGATTATTCCTGCTTAAGCAAACTAGTCTCCTTTGTCACTCCTGAGAACGATAGCACAGGGGGTTTTTTTGTCTTATTTTTGGCTGGGGTGGGTTTTGGTTGGTTGGTTGGTTTGGTTTTTTTTTTTTGTTTAATTTTCTTTTTCCTGGCCCCTTTCCTAACTTGCTCAATATTTTAACTCTACGTTTCCCCAGCTACACAGCCCTGAAGTCGGAGCTTTAGCACAATGTCTTCACATTTGAATGGTCTCTTTGTCTGCCAAGATCACCTACAGAGGTACTTACTATGTCAGTCCTGAGCAGCCCATTGTAAAAACCTCATCAGTACAGCCTTCCCTTTTAAAAGGGACACCAATAACTACTCTCACACTGTATTTTATAGGCTTTTTCTGTATCTGCCATGTAAGAATTCAGCTAGACCCACTCTGCAATTAGTCTTACCAGCACAGTTGGAATTATCTGAAAAGTAAACAAAGAACAGCTTGAATTTGAGCACCACCAGGGAATGCCTGCTCTCCTCCAGCCCTCCAATCATTCACTGTGTTGGAAGGGGTCTTAAAGATAAGGGAAGGAATATTATATGAATTGGAGGGAGAGAAGCAAATGTTGGAAAAAGACGATTTTCCTGCCCTATGGAATGAAATACATTAATGCCATACACTAAACATACAAACCAAAAAGCTTATTACTCAAATTTTTCGCAAAGGAATCACTTAAGGACAAGTTAGAAACCAAAATTAAACATATTCCAGCATGTTCTACAGTATATGAAAAAGGGAATTTTTCAATGATAGTTGAATTTCTGGAATAACCTCAATATTTTAAACTATTATTAAAAAATATGTAAATTTATTATTAATAAAATAGAAGACATACAGTATGACTAGAGTATTGCTCAATGCAAATCTGCCTCTGGACATGACAGATTCCAGAGAAGATCAGAATGCAATGCAATTTATGTGCATTACAATAATGATTTTCAATAACATTTTCTATACATAACTTTGAATATTAAAATCCTGCTTCTCTACTTAACTACTACCTAATCATGTCTTCCAACAGCTGTCTGTCACTCTGAACCCACTGGAATCAGGTGCAGGGATAACAACCCCTTGTTTCTGCAGTTCACGTAAAACATCTAATATTGAATCCAATTCCATTCGAAATTTCTCCAGTTCCTGATTCTTCTGCTGTGCCAGCCTCCGCCACTTCTCAACCTCCTGGGCTTGCCTTGCTTCAGTAATGTGCTGTGTTAGCTGGGTTGCCTGCAAATTAGAAGAAAGTCAGCACTGTGATTTCCTACTCCAATACTCAGCCAGTGCTTTGCAAAAATCTGCCACATCATTTTATCTGACGCTCAGTCTCAAAGCCGAATGCTCACATTAAGTGGAAACAATTTGTTCTGAATATTACAAAAATCCTTCTCATAGCAATGAATTCCTTTAAATATTTGCATTAATGACAGAAGAGTAGAATTGATTATTGACTGATGAGCCCCAGGAGAATTTAACTTATCCTCTCCAAGGCAGCAATTAAATTTGAATATTTAAGACTGTGATAAATAGATGCTATAATATTGGCTTTTTGCAAATGTTAAAATAAGTGATGTTAAAGTAGCCTTTGTAACAGTGGCTCTGCCACAAATAGATGCTATATGTAAAATATGCTATATAAAGTAGTGTTGTTGTGAGGATGTGGTTTTCTTAAATACTGTTTCATTTAACAAAAAAACTTAGAAATAGCTATGCTTATGAACTATTTGCCTGGATTCCATTCTGAATGGTTACTCAAAAAGGGTTTGAATATGATTCTGGGAACTGCTGGAAAAAAGATTCCATTCTGAGTGGTTACTCGAAAGAGTTTGAATATGCAATCACCTGTGGGATCGATTCCGGGAATTACCAAAACAAGATTCCATTCTGAATTGTTAGTGGAAAGGGTTTTGAATATGTATAATTGTTTATGAATATGCATAATTGTTGATAAATATGTAATACTTCAGGTGTATAAAAAGGGCGTTTTAGAGGCCACAGGTGTGCTCTTGGCTGAGCGCCAAAAGCACCCAGCGCTGTGACTTTTGCTTTATTATCTTTGCCCCTTATTGTCCTTTATTAAACTTTTAAATCTTAACAGGAGAGTGAACTTTGTTTTTCACAAGACAAAGCTGAGCATATAATATAAAAACCTCTATAAATCAAGATAAACTTTTTGAATTGCCACTTAAATGTGGTAATTAAAATAACACTCTGCAAAACAAACCAAATCTGAATGACATGTTTTAGCCTACTACTCTACTTCTAAAAACCACAAGTTCTATGAATGATCGGAAAATGTCCTGCAGTCACAAAGATCTGACGGTGCTGCAGATAAAGGTCTGAGTAACTTTAACTTGAATCCCTGACATAATCCTATTAAATTACTCAACATAAGAAGTGTCATCAGATATCAAAATCTCCACACCACAATTCATCATTAAAGAAAGCCTACCACTTAAAGGCCATAATTATCCTATTTGCAGTTGGATACTAAGGATAACCTGTTAATTTCATGCTCAGCAATTTCCTTTTCTACACTATTAATTTTGATATAATTCATTTGGGCAACTGTTCAATGCCCCAGTGCTGATGGTTAAAGGAGCAAAACTAGGATAAAACAAAACCTAAAGCTTAATACATGAAAAGGCAGGAGCACCACAAAAAGATGGAATTATTTAGTACTAATTATGTATACTATTATTTCTTTTAAAAATCCCCAAAACATTACAAAACATCTCAGTAAATACTAGACCTAGATCACAGAGTAGGCAGCAGCAAGCACTTCACAGAAATGGTAAAGACATCCTCACATTATATAAAAGCAAATAAATAGCAAAAAAAGAACTGTATTACAGTCACCTTTAGCAGGACAGAATGTGAACAAAAATAATGAAAACATCAGTGGCAACAGGATTTGTTTTTAATCCAATGACTTGTTTTATGCACAGGTCTTTTTTGAAAGCAAATAAGTATCTGCTATAGAAATGTATGAGAAGAAATCCTTCTACAACATTAGAAGTATATTCCTTGAGATCTGCCTTTAAAATTTAAAATAAAATAAGATGTTTCTATACTTTTAGTGGAGCTCTTCTGAATAGGGCTGCTAGGACTAGATAATTACAGCTCAACTGAGGAATATATCATAGCTTAGACTCCGCATTCCAAACTCTTGTCATTTTTCGGTCACTCGCTTTCATTGTGTAACTGAAATATGAAATAACCAAATGAAACAAGGGACCTCCAGAGGTCACACAGTCCAACCCTCTGCAACAGCAAGGCCACCTTAGACCAGGCTGCAAGGAAGTTACACAAGTAATATTATCACAGCAAGGCCAAGCTGAGCAGGCCTGCGTCTACATTCACTTGCGTTAGCAGGCAAAGACAAAATGGCTGTATAAAAACTACTTCCCTCCTGCAATACGAGCTAAATAAGCCTGAATAAATACCATAAAATTACAGTTAAACCAATAAATTGCTCTTAAGAAGTAAATGCAGTTATGCACTGGTGTACCTTTTGAATTTCATGCTCTCTTTCTGCATGTCTGCTCTCTATATGCTTGATTTTCTTTTCCAGGCACAAGAAATGTTTCATTTCGGGACTCTGGCTCTCCCTAGCCTCTCTCAGTTCTTCCAACAATTTTGTCACCTACAGTCAAAGAGAATTGACAAAAATTGTTATCACTGTGTAAAGCAGTGTATACAACAGATTCCTTTAAAAATGTATTTGCATTGTTTAATCATTCCATTCAAAAAGTGTAGAAAGGAAGACATAAAAGAGAAATCTCCTTTGTTAAAAAGCTTTAACAGAGACTCAGGGACTTACATTAGGAATTTTCATTTCTAAAAAGTAGCCTGAGGACATGAAAGTCTAGTCCTCTCTGATAAATCCCATCCTGTTAATAATGTTATGAAGTGATTGTGTTCTGTCAAATTTTATACTTCATACAACAAAAGTTAACAGAGAATATTACGATTAGATGTTCTTACACAATCCTTTCTTACACCCTGGATGAAGACCAAATATAAAAGATACCAGTGTATTTCTAAGGACTTAATTAATTAAAGACATGCTGCTAACAGAGATGATTACAAGCCTCCATGAAAGTTTAATAATTGCCAGGTAAAATCAAATTGACAATGACTTAAAACTGATTTCCTAATCCTCCAGAAATTCAGGGAAGTTTTCTTATAAAGCCCTTCTGGTTTATTCTCATTCTTTGCCTATTTTAAATAACTTAATATTCCTTAATTTAACATCCTAAGTATTTTTTGGTCACTCTTAATGTGTGTAAGTAAACTAAAGTGAAAACTTTTAAGTCTTTATCCTTTATGATAGTCCTTAGCTCCCCTTACCCAATATATTTGAGAGCTGCTAACCCTCTTCAAGCACTCAGCCATCCTTGGCTCTCTGCTATGAGTTCAAGTAGCCGGTAGCATTGTGTCTTTGTAAGATGATGTCACTCTTACTGAGAAGTGGCTCTAAGGCAGCTTACTATTATTTCCATATTTTAAGGTGGCTTCTAAAATGACAAGGCCTATGCTAGCACGTTTTTGCCTGTCCATTACTCCAGCAGCTTTGAACCTGCTCAGCCACGTTTGTCAGAGGAGCAGAAGTCTTAGGTTCAAAAGGTCTGTGCTGCTGAGTGCCTGCTGCTTGGCTGCTAAGTTGCCCCACTGAAGGGAAGGGCTGGTGTGTGGTCTCAAGTATACAATTAAATACAATTAAAAGATCATAGTGGAAACATCTTATGAGGGGGAAAAGCCCCAGGAGAAAATGGGCTCTGTGTATTTTGCCAGCAACAGAACCACGTCAAATACAATGCAGTTTTACGTGCAAGCTGTTAAAGAAAAGAAGTACTCAGTTAATGGAAAACATCCAAGAGCAGCATTTCTGAGATTAGTATTCAAATAACAATCTCCCAAGAAGCCTCAGGAAAAACTTTGCCTTTTTTGAGGTACTACAATTTTAGACAGAGGACTCAATCCCATCACCGGTGACGTGCTTTCCCCTCTCACTACTAATTCCATTTGCAGGTTTGGTTGTCTTCTTTTCTCAGCAAAACTTGTTTAACCATTTAATGCTTAAGATGTATTTTATAAGCAGCATAGCAACCATGCTAGAGGGCAAAAGCAAGGCTTTACATAGATATTTCTCTATGTATAGTCTTGCAATGATTTCTGTAACAAAGACACTCCTTTACATTTTCTTAAATGCCAGCACCTTGAAATTGGCTGCTAACATGTGGGTCAGATTGGATGATCACTCTCTTAAACCATCACTGTCAATAATCTGTAAAGCAGTCATAAAGGAAACAAATTAGTAACATTTGTCTCATTGTACTCTTGCCTTGTTTTTCCAGGAAGAAGTATTATATGTACTGAGATCACTGGAATGAAACAACCTTTGTAAGGAAAGGCAACATCTATCGTTAGATTCAGAGAATGAACCCAAAGCCTCAGCTTCTATTCTGCAAACACCAAACTTGCTTAGCAGGGCATGTTTTTCTCCCCCTACAAACCCACACTTGTATACAAATACATCACAACAGAGGTGGAATTTTGCACATGTAAGATAAATACCCAGACAAACCTGAGTTTGGCAAGATTAAGATTAATTGCTTTTAATAACCCTTGCAAGTAAGAGTATTATCAAAATTAGGTTAGAATTAGTGATGTTCATACATCAAGGAGATGGTGAATGAAGCATAGGCACAAGGCTGATACAGGCTACATCCTCCTGAACAGGAGGTGGTAACAAAAAGACTGGCAGTACTTCAAGAACAACATCCAATGATTCTAAAAGCTTGAGCTAAAAGATGGACAGCAATTTAACACAACATTAACCCAAAAGCAAAGATAAGAACAAGTGTAATTTTTAGATTATATGCTATTAATAGAAGATTGGAAAAAACTATATACTTCTCTCAAAATGATTGAATTTCAGAACTTTTATAGCTAACTCTCCCTTCTTAAGGAACCTTAAGTTTCAGAGATAGCAGAGGAGAAAACCAAGAATCTAAGTGCCTAAGTCAGTTTTATGGCAATGGAGGATGAAAAAAGAAAAGCTTTTGAAAACAATAATAAAAAATCCTCTTAATAAAGAGAAATACAGAAAAAGTCCTGTGGTCTGTTTACCACTACCCACCATAACTCTCAGAGGATATGAAAGCCTGGATTAACCTGCTCATCAAATTCATACAGATGTCAGACATTTCGAACAAAATAAAAATAAAAATATTAAATCAAAAAAGGTCAAAGTTCTGCGTTCTGTTCTGTGTTGTTCTCCTGGTCACATGAGAAAAACCTTGCATTCTCAGGTATAACTGATGTAGAAGCAACTGACAAAGATTTTGTTTCTAAGACTTATTTTAATATATTTTATTTAAGGCTTGACATGAATTAGGATGAAAACTCTTATTAGACTAAGGTACCCCCATTGAAATTTAAATATACCTCTTTTTGTAGGAGTTGCTCTCTTATCTGTGAAACTAAAAGAGCTTCTTGACGTCTCTCTTGTTCACCAAGTTGTTCTTGAAGATGTTTTATTAATATCTACAAAAAATTTAAAAATATTTTTTCATTAGCACACACATCCATGACAACATGTGAAAACCTATGCAGGAGAAGTACAGAAAAACATAAGCAGCACTGAGAAATTTGGGGCTGTTCAGCCTGGAGAAGAGAAGGTTGTGTGGAGACCTCATAGCAAACTTCCAGTATCTGAAGGGGGCCTACAGGGAAGCCAGAGGGAGCGTCTTCATCAGGAACTGCTGTGATAGCACAAGGAGTAATGGGTACAAGCTGAAAGAGGGGAAGTTTAGGTTAAATATTGTTAATTGTTTATTGTTAAATATTGAAGAAATTCTTTACTGTGAGGGTGATGAGACACTGGAACAGGTTGCCCAGGGAGGCTGTGGCTGCCCCAACCCTGGCAGTGTTCAAAGACAGATGGATCTTGAGCAACCTGGTGTAGCAGGAGGCTGTCCCTGTCCTGTAAGGGGGGACATGGCAAGGGGAGTTGGGACTAGATGATCTTTGAGGTCCATTCCAACCCCTTAACATTCTATGACTCTGTGATTGTAGTAGTGCAGGTGTAAGTGATGTGTGCATTAACAACACTGCCTCTAACACGTGTGTGTGTGTGCTAGTGAATAGTGCTCTGCATGGGCTGTCAAATAGCACACGGGTACATATGCAGTATATGAAAACAAGTCTCAAGCTTCAAGTTACTTTCCTCATTTTAAAATGGTCTTAAATTATCTGAATGCAACAGCTCTTTCTACCCTTTATATCATGTGTAAAACAGCCCAGAGAAGTGGTGGAATCACCCTCCTTAGAGATACTCAAAAGCCACCTGGACATGGTCCTGGATGACCCTCCTGAGCAGGGTGGTTGCACAAGATGACCTTCAGAGGTCCCTTCCAACCTCAGCTATTCTGGGATTCTGTGAATACTGTGGCACAGGATGGTTTTTAAAACAAGAGGTCCTACTTCAAAGCAAGGAAGTTTATAGTAATACAGAAAGAAAGAACTCTTAAGATATATCTATATGTAACTAAATGCATCCACTGTATCTTACCTCCTGGGTTGAAACTCTGTTCTTTAGTTCAGCTACTTTAGAAGTAGAATGCTCCTTTGCATGCTGGCAAACAATCTTCTCGACTTCCCTCTGGTGGGAAGCTTTCAGAGATGCAATGTATTCTGCTGTGTCTTCCTGCATCCTGAACAGAGCAAGAGGAAAGTGAGATGTAGTAAAGCAGCTGCAGACAGCTCTTCAAAAATGCAGCAGTTTCTCACTTGAACATACAAAATATCAAAAACGTTAAAGGTGTCATGTCTTTGACACTTCATAACGAAACCCTGCAAGACAGGACCACTATTACTTCTACTGCTCTGGAGGGATGAAAGGGTGGGAAGCTAACAATGCTGGATATGTGTATCATTTAACTAGAGGCACTTAGGATACAGAAAATTCAGTCAATCATCTTTGTTGGCTCCTCTTATTAAAACCATGGTGAGAAAACTCACGCTTTTAAATCATAATGCATCTATCCTTTTTTAGGTATCTATTTTAGAAAAGAATGTGTTGCAACCTAAATATGCCAATTTCTTCTACTTTGACTATGAAGTGAGGGAGACTAGGTGAAGTATAAAGTTTCTACAGTTGGCCAAGTAAATCCCACTGCAAGCATACCCCATGTTTGAAGGAAAGTACATGTACCAAATATTAATGCTATACAACACAAAGCATCTAAGATATGATGATTTAAACTGAGGTATTTTACTAAGAAACTGTAGTATTAATAAAAGCATTAATTCAGGTTTGCCTGTAGAAAGAACTGTGACAGTGCACTGCTTAAAAAAAACCCCAAAATTACAAAAAACCCCACAACCCCCGCCCCCAAAGCCAGAAAACAAACGGTACAAATGAAGGTATAAGCAACCTTCACACATGTCTGACATGTTAATGTGCCAGTTCAATCCTACATCTGCCAACACTTTAAGAAGGTTTTTAAGGGAATATGTTGAGCATTTACCTTCGTATGTTATTTTCAGAATAAGCCAGTGCTGCTTGAGACTCCACCCGCTGCTGGCTCATTTCTAGAGACAACCTCTCCAGCTCCTCTTTCAGGTGTGCATTTTCTTGCAGAACTTCCGAGAGATGAGAATCAGAAAAGGTATGTGGTTGGTGTATTTTGTCATCATTGAAAATGCTTAGACAAGGTTCAGTGTTGTTGGAATTCCTTCTATCTGTTGCTGAGGTATTCTTTTTCAAGACCTCTGTAGAGTTTCCATTTGTGTTTGTCTTATTTCTCAAGTTATTATCAGACAACATCACCATCCTTTCTTTTTGCAGTTTCTCTACAGTTTTTGTAAGGTCTTGTATTTCTCTATTTTTGGTGACCAGTTCTTCATTTAGTTTTAACAACCTGTCTTTTGTGTTACCTTGTTTCATCTTGGAGTCCATGGACTCTAAGTCTTTATTATCATTTTTACTTCTGAGTTTTAATTGGGAATTTTGACTTTTAAGATTTTCAATTTCTGTCTGGAGGTTTCCAACAGTGATCTGATGGGTCTTCTTTAGATTCTGAAGCTCCTGTTCAAGTTCTGTAGAACTGGCTTTATCACGATTCAGTTTTGGTGCTTCATTCATAAATTCATAGGCAAGGAGTTGCTCAAGCTCTGCAAGTCTTTGCTCATACTGTATCTAGGAGAGGAGTAGAAAGCAGGGACAAAAAAGCAGTTTCATAAGTGTACTGTTATTATTATCTCTTTCTATTATTCTTTAAAGTTACTGCCCGTCTGAAGCAAGATTTCAGATGACAGGACACAAATCAGGATTACTAACAAACTACTCAATCAGTTCAGAAACTAGTGAGTGAAATAATTAAGGCTGCTGTAAAACAGAATTACTCGAAACATTTACTACAAAATAATTTAATCACAATGGATGCAGTAACTATGGGGTAGAAAATTATATTGACAAGAAAATATTTCATTTTTAAGTAATTGAGTTCTCTTCAGATGCTACCAATGTTAATTTTTTCATTATGTACTTGCTATTTGTCAGCTGGCAAACATTCTGCTCACATGCTCAAAACTGTATTTAGCATTTTTCAAAACATCTTAAATTTTAACAGAACAGATTTTTATTTTATTTATTTATAAGTATGAAGATAGAAGTATGAGTTCAGGCAGACACAGAATCTTTCCTCCTCATGAGCTGAGGAAAACCTAACCTTCTTAATAGCCTGGATAGCTATTATTTTCCTTTGAGGAAAGCATGATGAGTGACTCACGTGGAGAAAAGGTGAACAACTGGCCAGTGCTTTCCTTTCTTGCTCATTAAGCAGCTGTGCTGTTCACCTTTTCCTTGAAGTAAAATGCCAGACTTCCATGCTTCCTAACATAAGTCTTTAGACTCGCTATCATGTAATTTTTGGACAGCATGTTTGTGTTTCCAAATGTTCCCTGCAGAAATGCTCAGTCAGCAGACCTTTGGAGACCACAGCCTTTGGCACATCAAGGAATTAGATAAGCAGCTACTCTGACCCACAGGGTGAAAACCACTTACTTTAATTGTAAGAATTAAATTATTATGCCTCAAGAACTTGTCCTCTTCGTTTCAATACTACCCTAGCAATTTCAATGCTATTTTTATCTTAGGTGCTGAAGGTAATGAAATTCTGGTTATAAATTCTTTGAGTAATTTTTTCCTTTGAATGTGGTCTTTGCCTTCAGTTTTAACCACTACCTGTGTTAGACTCCAGTTGCCTTGTGACTGTTACTTGCAAAGTGGACTACTCAACTTTTACCTTTATTTTTTGAAATTGTTGTTCCATGGCACGGAGGCTTTTCTTAGCTTCATCATCTTTACCTTCAAGTTCTGTTTCTAATTTCTTTATTCTTCTCTCCAAAAATTCAACTGTGTTTGTTTTAGCTGAAAGATCATTAGTTTTCTCAGCAGCAGCAGCAGCATAAATCAAAGCAGGCAGAGAATTTGGATACCTTCGTTTTAGAATTCCTTCCATTTCTCTAATCTATTCATAAGAAAATTAAGTCAAAGGTCAAAAATAATAAAATTCTACTGAAAAGTGAACAGAAGTAAGTGACAGAATGTTAACAAATTTCATCCCCTTAAGGTGGAAGAATGAAAACTATAGATGCATATATTGAGAGTTATTTTACATTCTTCCCATTTTTGTTACTGTTTACAGAAAAGCAAGACTATCATCTCTTACTGACTGACTTACACATGATCTTAAAATACTGCTCTGGTCTTTAGACTGCCTTATGTCAACAGTCCTAAGAAAGTCAAGAAAAAGGTCTTCAAGTTGAATATGGCTCTTAATGCTGAGAATATGTTTGCTTTTTTTCTGGATTTGCATTCACATTCTACTTTTCCAACTGTTAAAGATATTTCATAGCGATATTGGAATTATTCTCCCAATAACAGATTATATGCCTTTTATTTTGTAGTCTGCAATAATGTAAAACTAACACCTTGCGTGCAACATTAATAACAAGCCCCTCTCTTATCTATGGATAAGATATTCTTCTCATCCGAATTCTGAAAGGCTCTTGCCCATGAGTCCCATATCCCTAACTAATGCAGCTGCCATCTCCTATAATTCAGAAGGCCCACTTCCACTTGATGTTTCTTTAGTCGAAACATGGATTTTAAGGTCTCCACTCCCCCAGTTTTCATGACTCTTGTAGGAATCCAATAGAATTTAAACCCCTACTTTTGAATCAACTTGGTTGAAATTTGTCATACTTTTAAGGAATTACTGAACATGGACAGGAGTCTTAGAAGATAAACAGCAAGCTTTGGCTTTTGCCCTCTTGCCCCTTTCGAAGAAACTCTGAACAGTATTTTAAAAGGGATATCAGCCTGTTGGAACATAATAGCAAGAAGAGCTTTAAGTAAATAATTGCAGCTTTTTGTGTTTATGGGTGTTCAATAACACAATTACTTTATCACAGAACTTCATGCTACACTTTATCCTTATGAAAGCACTGGTGTTTTAAGAGACCTTATCTGAAACAAAGGTTAAATTTGAAAGACAGTTCTTTTATTGCGTACTTGTCGCTCAAGATCCTGAATTCTTTTAGCATCTGCTGCTCTGTCTCGCAGACGTTTTTTCTGTTGCACACACTGATCTCCTGCTTCAGCTCTGAGCTTCTCAACCTGTTCAATTTATGAGAAGACAAACTGAATTATTCAGAGACACTGTCTTGTAGTACAAAAGCATTTCAAACACACATAATATAATGGAAGTATTCTGCCACTTAAAAACTGGTAATGGTAATTTCTGTACTAAATGATTCTTCAGGTTCTTAGCCCACATGACAGCTTCCTTCTCCAAAGCAGCTGAAACTAGCTATGGAAATCTAGGAGAATTTCAGTTCTGGGACACTCTTGTCTGCATACCAGTAAAACTGTTTCTTTTTCTCACACTTCCAGTATGCAGGCTTGATTAATAAGCTATTATATAAAGTACTACAGTGCATTCCATGACTTCAGGATAAGTTCAGGAAATGGTTTGTGATTTGCAATGCTACACTTTGTGATGAGATATAGTAAGAGTCAAAAGGCAATGTTATGTTGTGCCTAAATAAAAGCTGAGTCCCAGAATCAGGGAAGGAACTGCATAACTCATGCTCCTGCACTCCCGTGAAGTCTGGCCATGAGGACTCAATGCTATAATCTAAAATTGAATTTCCTACCTTTATCAGCCACTATGATCTCTGGATATTTAGAAGTATTCCTATCTTGATTCCTCTCCCACACTGGCTATATTAGCATAAGTAATGCTTTCATACCAGCATAGTTTGACTGATTTGATTATTTCTATGAAGTCAGAGCTCTAGGCACCAAAATTTTTAGGCACCAGTCCAGCCCAGAGAAAATGCCAATAAAAATATTTTCTTTCACAGCAATGTTATCTTGATCAAAGTTTGATATGGTGGTGTTTAAGGGATCTCGTTCCCTGGCTGCTCCTTCAGAAGCACCTCCTTTCATCTGCGATCTCTCTAATAAAATACCATGAAAAAACTCCAAGATCACTTGTATTTTAGCACTGGTAACATTTTTTATTTCTGTGAATCTTAAGTCCAATGTACTGACAAGTAGACAATGCAAATCTTGGCAGTATTCAAGATTCATGTATTAGTTTTATTTTATATTTTGAGTGGTTTGGGTTTTTCCTCTCTACTATAGTAACCAGAGATTTTTTCCTAAGAAAGAATTTAGAACTGGTACTTGAGAGAAATGTGTTGCCTAAGTTACTGTGGAGGAAAAAGGAAGAAAAGAGAATGACAAGAGGAGTGTTCCTAGTTGTTGATGTAACAATATACCTCTTTCCCTTAGGTCAAGAAATGTGAAGGTTTTAGGGAAGCATGTTACTTTTGTTCCCAGAAGCATAACCAAGATGTCCAATAGAACCAATCTAATATACCAAAAAAAAAGGGATTATTATGAAGGAAAGAATTACATTACACTCATCACGGGAAAAAAAACCAATTTCCAGTTCCAACTTCTTATATAAAGCTAGATATTATCACCTCTAGTCTTAGTTTCTCAATTTCTTCTCTTGCATCTTTAAGACGGGCTGCATCTTTATCCAGAAGATCTTGATTTTCTGCATACCACTGAAGTCTTTTTTTCAAATGAGTAATTTCCTGTTTGTATGATTCTTCCAGAACTTTAAATTCATAAGACTTCTCACCTACAAGAATAAAACATTCTTAGAATTGTTTTATTAGTAATTATGTATTGAAGGAGTAATTAGTCAACATTATCCTCCTCAGCATATTTCATACATTTACCATTTTGACAATACTGTTACTGCAGTAGTTTTAAACCTAGATCCTAATTAGGATTTAAAAAGCAACAATATTTGAAAACCACCCTTTATTTCTCTCATGCATAGGAGTACTCAATGGCTTACAATTTACTACAGAAAGTACTTAAAAGAGAATCTCAGGGAGATCTATTCTTGATCATGCTCTAGTAAACAGACCTTCAGCACCAAGAGGAATGACAACATAGAATGTATGTTCAGATGTGTATTGATCATACTCCTCCCATTTAGGGATCAAGCATTTCGAGAAGAGACATGGAGGTAAATATTACTGTGCTTAGCATTTGTGATGCCTGACACTGGAAATGAGAGAGACCAATTTTTAGCCCTCTCTCATTAATTCAAACTGGAAAAAGCTCTGATAAGAATGCTGAAGAAAGTCCCAAGGCGTAAGTTATAGGTAAAAAAATGGACAAGATCTAAATAGGAGACTAAGATGTAACACAGTATATCTTTTCTTATGAACAGAGCTGTCACATAATTGAAATCATCTGTTTTCCATGTCCAGTGAAACATGGGCAAGAAATCAAACTTAATAGGCCACAACAAAGAGTTTGTTTGGATACAAAAGATACTTTCTAACAGAGTACCAGAAGTACTGTAGCATGTCCTCCACTGTATGCTTTTGTTAGAAGTTTAGGCAACATTTGGAAATGGTCTAGACGCATTTCACTAAGTAATACTTTAGTAAGAAACAAGTTTTTGCTACATATTTATTTAGTGAAATGCAAAGTAAGCAAAATTAATCAACAAAACGAAGGTGCTTTACTTGATGCAGATGCAATCTGGACTTTTGCTAAATCTCTCTCTTTCTTGGCTTGTACCAAGTCTACCTCAAGAGCTTGCTTATCTTGTTTGAGACGTCTTATCTCTTCTTGTAATTTAGCTTCTTCTTTCTGGGTTTTAGAGAAAACAGTAAAACATTAAAAACTAAACACATATTATCACACAAAAATCCTTAACATGCCTTTTCATCATACAATGATTAAATCACAACAGTTGCATCAGACCACAGCAGCAATAAGGTCTTTTAATTTTGGTTTTATTCTCAGGCCCTGATGTAGCACAGCATGGGAAAACATAAGCTAAACATTAAAAAAATTAAAACCCAAACCCCATTATTAGTCTGCAGTATGGATGGTCATGATGTTTTTGTAAGAACACATGAAAATAAGGCTTGGTATATACCTACCTGTGCTGCTCGAAGCTCTGAAATCAATTCTGTGAAACTCTGATTTCTGGCTGGTTCAAAATCCTGCATGATTCGTGACTGGTTATTAGTCTTCTCTATTTTTTCTCTAAACAGCAACAGCAAAAACAGTCATGCAATGTGGTGACTCAGCATACTAACAGTGGCTACTGAAAAACAAACACAACCCCCTGCCCCCCAAATGGTACCACAAAGTGCATCCGTGCAGGTTCAAACCAAAAAGAGAAGCAAATATGCACAACATTTATATACAAACAAAATTCACTGTAAGGCGAAATCTTCTCACCTCGCGTGAACTTGTTTATTTGGACTACACATAGGGAAGGGAGGGAAATA
Organism: Dicrurus megarhynchus; assembly: GCA_013399195.1. Classification (NCBI taxonomy): domain Eukaryota; kingdom Metazoa; phylum Chordata; class Aves; order Passeriformes; family Dicruridae; genus Dicrurus; species Dicrurus megarhynchus. Next base: position 877,219 of record VXAD01011639.1, on the reverse strand, counting down.
AAAAATCTACTCTGCATCAGTGGAGCTCATCTACAGGCCTCTCCAAAGCAAGGATCTGTAGACTAGGAGTACACACAATTGCTAGGTTGTTTTTCCTCATTACTAGCACAGGATGCAGGACCTACAGTGCAGTGAATAGAATGGTTTCTCCACTAGCAGGACCTCTTGATCTACCGTGTATCTTACAACAGCATCAAAACATCTGAGCACATCAGCAGAGCCATAATACCAGAACAAGTGCAGTATAATGTATTATGCCTTCTGATATGAATAAAAACACTGAAATGTTCCCCATGTGGAAGTCTCTAGTCCTCCCACGGGTTTGCAGCACCATCAAGCAAACAAAGAATTAAGTGCCCATAAACAACACAAATCAATTCTCAAAAGAAGAAACAAAACCACAGACCTGAGAAACTCTAGAAAACATGCACCTGATAGACTCTGCAATGGTTCTTCATAAAAAAAACAATAAACAGCAGAAAATTCCAGAGATTTTAGGTCAGATATGAGCCTACCTTAAGTCTATTAATTCAGACTTTAAACACTGATTCTCCTTAAACATTCGCTCCTCGTTTTTTTTGTTTTGGATTTGTAGCTCTTTCATTTGTTTGTATAGCCTCTCATTTTCCTAAGTTGAGACAAAGTTAAAGAATGTTCATAAATTACTGTTTTCTACAGTCATAAAACAATTTTCTATGAATCACATAGTTTTCCTGCTGAAACAGTGGAAGAAAACACTAAATATTTAACTACTAAGCTTCTAAAGTCGATATCTACTTTCATTATCTACACTCTCATCCAAGTGTCTGCTCACTCTGCAGGAGGGAGCTAAGCCAGATCCTCTCCAAAGCTATCCCAACTATATTCTAAAAGCATGTTCATGGGTAGGTGCTGATAGATCAGAGCTCAGCCTGTCCACGCTCCACTTCTGGGGACACAAATCATCATTGCTGGGGATGCTCACAGCCATATTGGAAAGGTGGTGTGTTTATAACAAGAAATTATGCTGAGCATGAGCTGGAAGCTGGTTAAGCTACCTACTGAATTCTACAGCTGCAAGTGTTCAAAAGGATTATTAAGCATGAATTTTCTATTTCTCCACTTGACTAAGTAATAAAATCAGGCACGCCAATAAGGTTACCTTGAAATCTGCTGCTCAGATCTTGAGAAAAACATTTTAAAACCCAAAATTTTTCAGATTTCTAATGCTGCTTAAAAGTACTAATTTTCAACTACATCTGGGCAAAATGTTTGTGGTTCTTCATTGACCATAAAGTATTTTCCCAGTTCTCAACTGACAAATTACCAATTTTTACAGTTTAAAACAGTTACCTGGAACTGTGGAAAAACTTAGCCCAAACTAGACATGTGTGAAATACTTTTTAAACCTGTAATATGTTTGCCCTTCACACCCAAATTTCATCCATTTTTTAGAAAACAAGGTACCTGTTTTCAACAGAAAAGTAGTAACCATTGAACAGTTTTGTTTCTGAAGCTGGCCAGAACACAGCTCAGCTGTGCTGTGTTGTGTTACCTGTTGATAACCTTGAATAATGACCTCTTGATCTTCAATTTCTTTTTGTATTTGTGCCAGTTTTTCCTCACTTACAGGAACTGTTGCTGCATGGTAGGTCCACCTCTTTTCTTGGGCCATCTCTTCCATATTTCTTAGCTTTCAGAAAAAGGCACACGAGCAGTAAGAAAGTTTTGTTAGCAATATGGAATTTTATACAAGACTACAGTCCAATCTCTTCATTACAATATGAGAGCAGACCAATGAGTGGGTCTTACTGGAGTTTTACAGAAGCATTATGAAACAGAAAAAAGCATAAAATGTTTGGGAAAACTGTAAGTTTCTGTTCTTATGTGTTTAGACAGGAGGGTATAGTGGAATAACTCTGAGAATAGACATACAGACAAAACACAACATTGAAAAATGCATCAAGAACTATAAACAATATCTCAACATACTTATCTATAACAAATGGTATCTGTTAATCTCTGTGAGAGTGATTTAAATCTTTGCAAAAAAACTTGCTGCAGGACTCTCAAAATAGCAAAGTAAGGGAACTCAGGATAACAGTTTATCTCTAGAAAAAAAAATCATGTCTTACAGGCAATAAATGTAAGAGCAGGTATGCATTTATAAAGTTGCAGTGTGTGTGTTAATTTGGATTTTCTGCTCAACAACTCATGTTAAATAATTTCAGAAGCAATGTTTCTTCTCTTCTATAGGCACAGGATACAGTACCTTACTCTGAAGAACATAGTTTTCCTGACCGAGACGAGAAAGCTCCTTTTCATGCTGTGTTTTCAGTTCTACTACTTTTGTCTCCATCTCCTTCTCTTCTTGTGACAGCTTGCTGGCCAGCTGCTGAATCAAATCCTGAGCGGTGTTCAGGTCCTCCTCTGCTGCTTGTACTCTTTTTAACAAATACAGCTCTCTATCACAACTTTTGATAGGGGAAAATGGTAAGTCCTAGAGAAGACAATTCAGGGAAACATTACACTGAGCTGATTATTTACCAGAACTCTGCTCATCAGTTTTATTTAACTGGTTCTCAGCAAGAACACAAGGCACTTGAAAAAACAACCCAAAACACAAATCCCCAATATTGTAATAGCAAAACATCCTGCATTTATTTTAATGAGCTACCTTCTCATTTGCAAAATATATATGAGGAAAACAAGCCAAAAAAACCCAACAAGAAACAAATACATCATATATGACAGCCACTATGTTGCTACTATATTGCTAGGCATCTTACCTGTAGAAAAGCAGCAATGCTTTAGGTATTCAATGAATAGCTTTTTTATGCAGTTGATAAAGAAGAAGGAAAAACCATTATGGTACTGTAAATTCAGTCATCTTGGAGAAGTCAAAGGATACTATTAAATATTTAATGCAATGCAAATAGGAAAGATCCCTGAACAGTAGTACTGTTCCAACATTCACAGCAGAATATTAGAAGCAGAAGTTCAATTAACCTTCTTTTACAACAAAATAGTCATTTTTAGAATTTAATAAGCAACTTTAATTATATAGAACCACCAAAGCAACAGCATTATCCAAGCAACTGAAAAGCAGTATGATTGTACTTGCATATTTTAAAAGCAAAAACTAGTGTTTGACCGAAGGGAAGTCTTTGTCCAATATTTCAGTATTTGCCATTCTTGTGATAATTGTTAAAAGACTTGACAAAATAGGCTTGCAAACCAAGTTGTACATACTATAATTAGGAGCATCACTGATTATTACTCACATGATGATATTGCCTGTTATAATCCACAGCCTGGTGTCCAAGATTACTAACAACTGATTGGCCAGACAAAACTCTGTTAATACTTCCCTCCAAAGTTGGTTCATTTGTTGCAGATCTTATTATCCGAGTAGCAAATAAGGCTTCTTCATTTAGGCAGAAAGTAAAATAGAACAAATTAAATTTAGAATTTTATGTCTTTTAAGAAAAAAATGTATTCAGTGATCCAACCTTTAGGTATATAAAGTATTCTACAACCTGCATTTTGAATTAAATATAGAAACTTGAGAACAATGATATACTATGGAAAAACTGGAGGGTTTGTTTTGGTCTTTTTTTCAGTAAGGAACTGATGACAAGATAAAACAAAACCCAAGAGAACAACTGAAACAAGCAGCTGGATAATAAATCCTTCATGAAACAAGGTTAACCTCACTCCTCCGCTTGAGAAGTGGCCAGCTATCTAAGTATACAGAAACACAACATATTGCAAGCTATGGGGAAGATAAGAAACAGCAATTTTCAAAATACACTTTGGAGTGCAGACAGCATAGAAAGAAATGAGACATTTATTTGTTGCATCAAGTAACAACTTGACTGGAATAAAAAGGCAGGAAAGTTCCCCCTAGAGTCACTAACATACATGGAACTGTTCACATCTCAGTCTTCTGAAATACAGATAGTAGCTACAATTGCCATTTCAACTGCTCCTGATTAGGAATGTCACACCTGAAAAAAAACCCCACCAGACAATGATTCTTCTCCAAATTTCATGCCTTTTTAGTGTCTCACACCCCTCAGAAAGGTGCTCCCTTAGTGCTGATGACTAGGGAATTCTTTGGTTCAATGCTATTCTCCTTCTACCTATAGAGGTCTCTGCAGAATGTGGCCAGGTGAGATTAACTTCTGAAATCACCTAAAATTGCTATGATGAATGGTTATAGATAGAGAGAGAAGAGCAAGTTTGCATGAGGCCAGTGGCCTTATTTTCTCAGTACTTCTCACTCACTTTACCACCTTCACCAGGCTGTATAACCTTCTCTTCTGCAGGCAGAGACTCAACAATGCACTGAGGAACTGAGGTCCTTCAGTTCAACAGCTGCCACTGAAGCATCTCCCTAAGATAGGTAACATAATCCTAAACTGCTATTCCTGACACTACCTGCAGGGTTTTTAAAAGCACTGCATGCTAGAAGTGCACTAAAGCCTGCCTCAGGGATAGCAGATGTTGTTTGCCAAGACACTAAACTGAATTATCTCATGAAACTCTTCAGGCTTCACCCCAAAATAAAAAGGTTCAGTCCTTTACTTGCAATCCAGTTTTCACAGGACTACATTAGTATTCTCCTTTCCACAGTGTTTCCAAAAGACATGAAGAGAAAATAGAACTTTCTTTATAGTACTTCTTTTGTACTGTAGGAAAGCAAAGATCAAAAGAAGCAGCTGAGAAAGAAATTCAGCCTCAAACACAGCAGTTAGTGTGTCAGCATGTACAGTGTCTTTGCATGTACTGTAATGAAAAATGTCAATTGGTAGATATTAATTTTTGAACACCAGCTTTTTTTATTTTTTTGGTCCTACTGGTGAACAATAGATAAGTCTCAAACATAGTGGTGGTATGTGTGAGTGGAAATGAAACACGACTGCAAAGATTCATATAAAAGTCTCTCTCACAGCAACTTCATGATAATACAGAAAAAAATCAGTACTTAACTGCATTTGAGTTTAGATTTCTCTGCAATATTTGGGTTTTTTTAAATGTGAAGCATAAGGAGCAAATCTCTCCAGCTCTTAAAACTCAGAATTAAAATTCTTAAAACTTAGAATTACCTTTAGATTTTGCTCTATCTGCAGGACTTTTGGCTTTCATACGGGTCTTTTTGAAAGTTTCTTTTGGTGTTCTCTTTTCACAAACTGGAAAAGACTGCTTTGAAAGTAAGCTGGGTTTCCCATAGCCAGAACTTCTAACCAGTCCATGAGGAACATGTGAAGGTTTCTTTTTATGTAAGGGTGCTGGACTTCTGATATTCTTGTATGACACTGGTTTGTTTGTCATTGATTCTGATCTTTCATTCTTCAAGGAACAAGACCGAAGAGCCTGTGACAGAACACATTTGTTTAAACCAAGTTTTAGGCTGTGCTGTAAACTGAAGGTAGCTTTACCAGGGAAAAACATAGAACCAGTTACCAAAACTAGACAACTGTAAGACTCAGGGTGATGGCAAGCATTTTTAACCAAATTAGTAGTAAGTAAATTTGCAGAACTGTACTATTTCAGAACTACATAGGGCAAGTATTTTGTACTGGCTCTGTACTTGATCTGGGAAATTGTATTTTTATTTTAATTGTACTGTACATTACAGGATCTTTTGCTTGCCAAATCAGGTAGGTCATGACTAAAGGCTAATAAACATAGTGAATCTAGAAACTCAGCCATGAAGGAAGGAATAGTGGCAAGCAGAGGAACCTTGCTAAACTTGATGATCAAAAACAAAGCACACAATTCCCAAGACCAGCAAATGAAAAAGTTTAGCCTGTTTGCTCTGGTGGGAAATTCACCAGGATAAATCAGCCAAATCTCTGTCCCTACAATGCCTTGCAGACATAAGAGATGATTGCCTAAAGGAGTGTGAAGCTAACCTAGGGGATGCAAGGAGAAAAGAATTTAGGGATGCAGGGAGAAGATTTGGGATTACATAAATCTTGTTCTGGAATGTCTGAGACAATTGTAAGAATGTGCAAAATTTACAGGATCTTTAGGGAAAGAACAAAAACTAGGTAAAGAAACAAGTCTGGGAAACAGAGGGAAAAATCAGATTGAAAAAGCTGGTGACATGACCAGGTTGCTGGCCAGCACACTTGTCTGACTCAGCTGGACACTGACCATCACAGTCTCTCCTGTATTCTTACTGAACTTTATTTCTAACTGTTCTCTCTGTACAAACGTTCCCTGTTCTCAGCCTATTGTGTGTTTGTATGTGTCCCTCCAATGCTCACAAGCTCAGAGACATCACCATCTTGAGCTGGAGACATGGCACTCCAGCAGCCTTGCATAGGTTGGGCTGGGACAAGAATCCCACTGGTCCCAATGTTCACTGGATTTGGTGACCTCTAACAGTAGCAATGGCAACATGAGAATTTCAAGAAAAAGAACAGTCTCTCAATTTCTAAACACCAGAGCATAATCAAGTGACAGGCAGTCTAAAAAGACATACCTTTAAAAATTATTCCCATGTAACAAAAATTTGGTTGGTAATACTTACTCTTTTAGACTTGCTTCCTTGTGAAAGCAGAGAGTCTTGTCCTATTTTTTCTCTTAGTATATCAGGCTGTCCTTCACTGGTCTGAATTTCTTTCTCAGTCATCCTCTGAAAGTTACCGTCATTCACACTTGTCTGCAGAAAGATGCTTTCTTCTCTGGTAAACTTTTCAGCTAAGTTTTTCTCCCAAACTGTATTACTCTGGGGGTCTTCAAAGGGCGAGTGGCTAATGAGGTCATTTTCTGTGCTGCCTACCAGTTTTACAGGACTACAGAAAAAAAGGAATCACATATAATCAAACTTTTGCTCTTTGCTTTTCTATCACTCTGGAAAAAGCGGGGCATTTTTTCTTTAGGTATCAGCTAAAGACTGCCTGAATTTCTATGAGCTACTAAGCCTCATTTAAGACCCATCTTGCAGATTTAGTCACACAGATTCACTCCCATGCTGTGGAATGAGAGCTGCTTACCAGCAGTGACTGTTTTTGTGGAGATACCCAAACTGGCTACAAGATAAGCACCTGTAAGCCTGCAATTAACACTAAAAAAAAATGACTGGTAATGTCTGCTGGGTGCAGCTATATGATAAGCTCCCAAAACTCATCTGCTGAGCATAATCTGTATTTCTGACAGTTCCAAGGCCTGTGCTGTCTGCTCTAGACAGAACAGTTGCAGCAAACAAGGAGGAGGTATGGAGCACAGGTTAGTAAGAATCACAACAGTAGGCTTTGCTCTTAAAAGGATTTGAACTTAAGATTATGGAGTTTGGAGAGCTAGGATAGCATGTGGGCTGAAATCCATGTACGGAGAAGGGGAAAGAGGAGAAGACTGGGAAGGTAGAGATCCTAGCTGTGGAGGAACACCCCTCCAAATGGTTTGACAAATATTGCTGCTTCTTACCCAAAGTAAGTATGGCAATCCCTGGTCTAAACCTATTAACACTGTACAATTCATTTAACAGTTCACTGCAAATGCCATAATGCCAGTGCAGGATATAACAAAATTTCAGTATTTAATTAGGGAAAGAGACAGATGAGTTATTTAGTAAGGTGTTTTTCACAAACAGTTAGTAGCTTTAAGTACTACAATTCTTAAAATGCATCTTGAAATAAATACCTTTCAGAATCCACATCAAAATTTCTGATATTACATAAATGTCCTTTAATTGTTTTCATCAATTCTTCAACAGTAGGTAAATCTAAATAATGAGAAATAAATATACAATAAATTAAAAAACAACCTAGAAAAAGTATCTGTTACAAGGACAACATTTAAAAATGTTTCATAAATGGCGTATTACAGATATTACTAGCTCACTCATTTTACAAGCTTGTACAATACATGCCTTCCTTTGAGCTATTTACCTGAATCAACAGTTGACATGTTTTTTGCAGAGATGTCATTATTTTGTGAAATGCTTTGCCCTAAACCTTCTGAGACTGCTGCTGCAGAACCGTGCAGTTTCTGCTCATCGGTGTCCCCCAAAGACTGATCAACGTGATGATATGCCTGGTGTAGCGCTTCCATGTCACTGGTGGTTTGTCCACAGGAAGTACCTGGGAAAAAAGCAGGCTTGTAAGAGACACTACTGGATTTTCTGGTTTGGGAAACATCCCTCTGGAGCCTGTGTTGCAGTTACTATCACAGTCTATTATGTGGGGAAAACAGTGACTTCAGTTACATTACAAAAATAATTTAAAATCTCGTTTTTTGTATAAACAGTTGCCAAGTTAATTGGTGTCTATTAAACTGTCTCATCTACAGTTGGCACTCCTCTCCTCCATCCTCCCTCACCTCAATATTTTAACAGTACTAAAATTAACAGCATATATTATATAACTATTTTAACAGGTGCCATCACAGCCATACTCTGGATATAAGTGGCCTATACTGTTGTGCAAAGTTTGATAAGAGAATGTATTTAATAATTGAGTTTGATGCTGTCAAAGAAGAATGTTAGATATGAGGATTAACCACAGGAGATGGTATTTAAATATGAAATTGCAACATCAAAAGCTACTTTGCAATAACCAACTGGAAAAAAGTGTCTTTTTAATGGAAACATTACTATTTCCTGAAATATTTCCTTCTGCTTTCAAGATTTGTTGGTAAAACCCGAGGGCTCCATGTTCCCAATAATCTAAGAACAAATGAAGACATCAGAGTCACCTATTCTACTACAGGTTTTGAGTTTTGTTGTGTGGTGGGTTTGTTTTTTTTCTTTTTTTAAAGCACCCTGTACCTGCTTCATTCATTTCAACTGCAGCGACTTCTTCAGGCTGATCATGTTCACCTGGAGCTACATCCGATGTTTCAATGGCCTTCTGAAGTTCTATAGTAGAATCTTGTGAATCAAGTAACACAACTAAGAAGATAAATGTTAAAGAAAACACAATTCTCTTATTTATACTTTGTCACACTGGAATTATAAGTATACCAGAGCTTATCTTGATGCGTTAAGCATACAAAAAGTACTATATAATTTTAATGCCATTAATGGTAAACTGATGAACTCTGATTACAAATCTGAGTTCTGACTAGGTGTAATAAATACAAAAATACACTGATGATCACCTTGAATTGCTAATATGTAGATTATTTTTAACTATTTCAATCCAACATATTTTCAGTAGAACAAAATAAAATCAGGTGAAAAATACCAAAATAGTAAAAAGCAGGTAAGCAAGTTTCAGAAAGTTACATTTAGTCTTCTTCCACTGATCAAAGTTTATATTTTACCTTTAGCCAGCATGCCAGTGTTTGCTTCTTCCTAACAAGAAACAAAAAAAAAAGAAAGAAAAAAAATTTACTTTTTGAATATCAGGGAAAAAAAATTGGACAAACTTTATAAGTTGGTCCAATGCCTAAAAACAGTTTTTAGAACTTAGAACTAAGCAGTTACTCATTCTCCAAGAATATGCAGTTCTCTGAAACCCTCCTTAGGATGCCAAAAGTTCTCAACATCGTGTACTCTACAAACCCACAAGTGAACAGGAATTAAATGTTCCTCAGCATAAAGAAGCATTTTTGCACCTTCCTGGTTTTCTTTTATTGTAATTTGAGAAAAGAAAATAAAGTAGCAGTAAGCACATTATTACAGTTCCATTCTAACTTTTCTTTTCAAACATTTATTAGAAATACCACTCTAAGAAATTTATTTTAAAAGAACTAAAACCCAAATAAGTTTACCCAGTGAAAATGAATACATGGCGCTCTATAGACGTCTTCTGAAAGAAACCCATATCTGAATGTGTGCTCCAGGGATGCACCTGTGTGCTCCAACCACACGTGCTACATATCAAAAGACCTGACTAAGACACTGGACAGCGGTGCCCCCAAAGCTCATACAGTGAAGATTTTTGGGTCCTCTGTTCAAAGGGCTTCTCTGTACAGAATTACTTCCATCAGTCTGCATCACTTGTACCTCAATAGCTCTGAGAGATTAAACACTACCCAGTTCTGAGGCTGAGTCTCCACTTAAGCTCATCATTTGTGCACTTCCATTCACATTTCTTAACTTAAAAGAGGAGTAAACAGGAAACCCTGTGAAGCACTTAACCCCTTCTATGATCTATCACAGGCAAGTGCATATCCTCAATAGAAAGATATAATTTCAGGGCCACTATATTCTTTCACACAGTACATATCATACAAAGGTTTACTATATTTACAGTTAAAACACTGCAGAGTTTTTAAAATTCCTGCAAGTAATCGAAACATTTGGCAAGCTATACCTGTTCTTGAGGACTTAAATCAACTTCTGACATGATGATTTGATTCACCTGATCTCCCTCAGTTTTAAGGGCGGGTTTAGTATCTGTTTCTTCTTCAAAATCTTCACTGTAGCTCCCTAGAAGAGTAAAATAAACATCAAATAGAATGAACACTCAAGGAAGATAAAGCAGTAAGAGACAGCTATTTCCTTTTCCCCAATGCCTCATCTAAGAACAGCTACTGCTAATATTACTCCTTTTAGAAAGGTAACAGAAAGTTTCCAAAACTGAGTGTGGTACTAAAACTACAGTGAAAGTCACACATAATATCTCTGAATTCAAAGAAAGCTTGCCTTGTGATCAGATATGCTTTGTCTCCTCAAGGTGTACTTGAATTGACCCCTTTTATTCAATTACTTTCTCTCACTTAGGGGTGAAATGATGGAATTCCTACCCAGTAGCTAAAGTACTCTGTACATCCACTTTGACAACTTCAGCAGTTTTGAGGCTCAGACTCTGTAATTTGGCTCTTATGACCTGCTTTGGTGGGCCAAAAGCCACTCTCAAGAGTAAGCATTGTTTAAATACAAGTGTGTTAGAGAATGAACTACACATGCAAGCCAAAGGCTTTTCCTTCAGTTACCTAGATCCTTCCACCAGTTTCAGTTCTCTTTTGCTGTATCTCTCCCACTCAGCTCCTGTGGTTACAGGCTCCAGTGTCTGCATTATCTGTAACACTTAAACATGGAAGCCTTGCAAAACACTGGTTCATAATGTGTTCTTTCTGTGTTTATGGTTTACAAATATATCCTCTTTATGCTTGGGAAATTCAAGCCTGACAACAGGACCTCTCAAAAGCTCAGCTAAATATATAAATTTGAAAATAAAATCCATTAAATTACAGGAATAAACTCTATTATGTGCCAGCAATGAAGCATGAAATAAAGAGACATGACAAGTGAAAGACAAATAAGCAATAAATGTAGCATGGAAATTTGGGGGGAAAATCAGGTAAGAGTAATACTGTAGATTGCAGAGATGAAACTCAGGCATGAGAAGATGGCACAAAAATAGAGATGACAGGTAAGACATTGGAGTAAATCAAACATCAAATTTCAACATCAGAGGGTTTTTTTTCAGTTATGATTGATAGAGGGTTTTTACTACTTTTTTTTCCCTTTTCTTTTTTTTTTGTCTTTTGGTTTACAATCGATTAAAAATTCACTTAAGAAAAAAAAAGCACAGGAGCAAAAGTAAAGCCCTAAGCCCCTCTGTCTGAACAACAGCTGCACAGTCATAATGCAAAGACAGCCTAAAAGGCTGATGTAAGAACTACAGGTAAGAGAAAAGACTGTATTACCAGATTTCTCTTCACGTGCAGATTCTTCTTCTTCTTTTTCAGTATTTTCGTTTCTGAGAAATAAAATGAAAATTCTACTCTCTTTTTGGACAGCAAATAAATAGACTTTTTTTCTTGGAATTCTACACTCTGATACTTCTTACAATTAGTAATAAAAGAATGAATCTGAATTTGTCCAACAAATCAAATCAAGGTAAGGAAAGGTAAGGAAAGTGGAAAAGTGTCAGCAATTATTAAAATAAAGTATTTCCCAGCTAAAATTCTCAATCTAACTCTTAAAATCACTCCCTTTCTGCATTCTCTTCAACTTCTACATTAACTTCTCAAAAATATTTTTATCATTAAGGTTTGCCTCCTGTTCTGATCCTGTCATTCTGGATTAACAAAATAAATTTAAAAACCACCCACCTCTCCTTTCTTTCCCCTTTTTCCTTTAGACAACAAATAAAATTAAAGTTTTGTCCTTATCTAAAGCTCTCCAGAATTCTGCCCCTCCAACTGTTTTCATATTAGAAGTTGCCTTTGAACTCAGCATTTTCAGCAACGGCAGCCCGAACTTCCCTTTCATCCATTTCTCTCACAGATGTTTGAACTTATTTTCACATAACTGATTATAAACTGATTGCCCTAGTCTATTAAGTATCTTTCCTCTAGATTCATTTGTAATACTATGTCTAAAGGGACACAGAATCTTTCCTGATCTATTTCCTTGTTATTATCAGCTGTTACCTCTTCATTTAGTTACACCTTACAATTAAGAATGTTAAACTGCCTTGTCCCTATTGAGTTATGCATAAGACTGTGGAGCTACATCCACTCATCAATAAGTCATGCTCCCACTTTTATTTATTAAGCTCATTTCTGTCCTTGTCTTGAAGAAAAAAAGCCAAACCACAACAAACAAAAAACTGACCAAATCATATACAGGATATCATCCAACAAAATCTCAGTGGCCATACCCAAGCTACATGTGCCCACTAATAGAGCCCACAACTTTTCTTCCCTCTAAATTACCGTACAAATGGTGCAAGTATGACAGAATCATTGGAATCCAGCTCTTTATTTAATCTTGAATAATCAATAGTAGAGGAAGCTTCTCGTTCAAGCTTGGCAAAGAAGATCTCTTTTTCTTCTTGTTCTTCCAAGGTATCCAATCCAACTCCCACAATACTTTGATTAGGCCCAGAAGCTAAAACTGAATCTAAATTTCAAAAAAGAAAATAAACTGTGTCTGTGCTGTATGTCCACACAGAATAGCCGTAACAGTTAACAACCACTACAGACATAAAATATTATCAAATCATCACAAACTAGTATTAGGAGCCTTCAGTCCACAAGACGCAGCTGACAGAAGTGAAGAATCCCATCTTGAAATAAATTAAGGTAAACTGATTTTAATAGTAATTTATTTAGATCGAGCTAACTTCATGAAATGGTTGGGTTCTCAGTTCTCACCATTTGTTTCCAGGCTGTCTCTACTCAAAGAGACAGCATCTCCATTACTTCTCTGAAGCTGCATCTTTTCCACATCCATATTTTCATGACTTTCTCCCACAGGCTGTGAAGTGTTCTGTATCTTGACAAAGTTTCCATTGGCTGCAAGCATTCCTAGGAAAAAAGTTGCAATATTCTTGACTACCATCTAAAAGCTATTTGTATGACACATCAGCCTTCTAGTCTCCTTCCAGATCCACCAGTTTTAATCTCACATTGCAATTGCAAAGATAAGCAGTCTCACAAGCCGCATTCACCTAATTTCCACTGATTCTATGTGTAAATCTTGTTTAATTAATTAAGCTACTATAAACATCTTCCTATCCTTCCTATTTGTACACATACCTAAAGTTCAGCACGAGTCAAATGTAACAACTGCAAAAATTGAGTTAGTCATATTACTCATGAAAGACGATGACATACACAGACCCTACACCAAAACTGACATTTCGTTCTTAAAAGTCAGTTTATTTTATTTGATCTACTACCTCAGATCACCACAGATTTTTTAAACTTGCTAAGCCATTGGCTTAGCAGCTACATTTCAGTTGTTGCTACAAGGTTTTAAGGAAAAAAATAGCAATCAACATTTCTTAAAAGTCACTGATCAACGCCCAGTTCTCCCATTCTATATATTTATGCAACTACAACTTGCAGTTGCTCTCTTTATTGTAATTTCACTGTTGTGAGGGTTCAACATCACCTTAACAACTTTATCCTGGCTCTCAGGCAGAACACTGTCTTAGCTACTTCCTTATGGAAGACTAAAAGCCAGGTATTGCAGGACATTCCTAGTTCAAAAACTCCCTTCTGCCTGCCTGCAAAACACACGTTTATACTTAGATTCTGAGAAAGTTTTCACTGGAGAAGGGATAGGAGAACAGCTGCTTATGCATTTTATCAAATGACTTATGAAATTATTTAACAGTTCTCACAGAAGGGAACAGAAACGAAGCCTGTCTTTTCCAACATGAATCGTCAGCTGGTAGCACTCAGAATTTTTTGTTCTGCCTGACCACGCGATGTTTGGACTGTAGCTGTGTCCTTGTACTGAACACACCAGGAGGAGTGAAGACGCTGACAACAGCTCATTTCCTGCTGCAGGAGACTGGAGGAGATCCATACATCAATAACACTAAATCAGCCTTCCACGTGCTGACCAAGTGCTTTGGCTCTGGGCTCTTCCTCTGTTCTTTACACAGGCCCATGGAAGTCCCATTTAAAAAATGCCATACTTGCCTATATCATGACAATGGAGAATCCCTTCCCTTTGGTACTGAAAACGTACTTAGGGTGAGGGAGGGTGGGAAAATAGGAGTCTCAACACCTTTTCCCTCCCTATTGGGCAGCCCTCAGCACGTTAATTCTGATTATAAGAGCCTCCCTATTAAAAATTTGAATAGATTTATTTTCTTGATTTTAATGACAAAGTCCCCTTGCATGTTTTGTTGGGAGGCTAAGTGCATGAGATTCCACATCTTAGAAATACACATTCCTCAGCTCTGTCCTCAATACAGAGCTCTGACTGACTTGCCTTGCACACAACAAATAAATGTCAGAGATGTTGTCTAAAGGTCAAGCTCCGCACGTACAGAAAGTTAATGCCTAAATAAATACATATTGCTACATTGAAAAGTAGAAAATGGAAAGATCAAAGTGCTGAACAGAAGTAAAAAACTACAAATAGCCCATTTCTCAGGTAGCCAAATGCAGTAATTTAAAGTAATTTACTCAGATGGCACTCTATTCTAGTTATGAAGACAGCAAAGAGGAGTCTGTTTGCGGCTGGGCCACAAGTTTTTTGCAGAGCTTTAGATTAGCCAAAATCTCACCAGACCTCCGACACCCTATTTTTGAATGAGAATATATTAGCAGAATCAAATACTAACTGCAATTGACGTCCTACGTAGAGATTTGCAAGAAAGGAGACAGGATTATACATCAGTAAAAAAAAACAATTAAAGTGCTTAATAGAACAAAATTTTAAATAAAAACATTTTCCTGTGGTTTTTTTAAATTTAAATCATCTCATATCTAGTGAAATTTCTCAGCAGGTGTGCATTATCTTGAAAGCTTCACAGGATTTATGTAAGCTATCTAATAATATTTCGCCAGGTAGGGCTTGAGTGAAATCAGAGTTTTTTTTAAAAAGCACCTTCCATAATAATCTGAAAATCAAATACTGTTTCTGCAGCCATTAAACTTTGCAATTTAGCCACTTGCAACCCCCAGACACACCTGCCATAGCTAGTGAAGGCAAGAATATTTGTTTTCTCTTGCCCTAAACAATCTGAACTCTGAGAAACCTATCAAACTTGGAAAAAATATCAACTCATATGGATTTAACAGTCTTTTCATCACGTTTTTGGCTGTTTGAACAGTCCCACTGATTTCTGTGAGGTTAGCACGAGTCATTTGTTTTTGGAGGGTGGGTATTGGTTACTTCTCGTAAAAGCTTCTTAAATAGTTATCTTGAACGCCAAAGATTTCGTTACCTGTGTGTTTACATGCAACATTTTGTAAGCCTAATAATATACAGTACTGCTTTTTAAAGCCCAGCCACTTGAAATTAATTAAAATAAGAACCTGAATTTCACTTTGCGCTTGTAGATAGACATTTAAAAACATAAATACAAAGGACTAAAACTGATAATGACAAAACATCTATTTCAAAAAGTAATTTCCTTTTTCTAATCTGACCAAGACTGTCAAAATTGAGTCATTTTACCTTTTTAATATCATATAAAATACAGTAAATTTGTTACCCTCAGAATTGTCTGGACTGTCAGAAGCGAGGGTTCCTTCTTCTTTGTTTAAATAAGAATCTTTCTTGTCCTTATGAAATTTTTCCAACATTTTGGATTTAGACAAAGCCTTGCTGCGAGATGCACTGTAAGATTTAGAGGGAACTACTTCTAAGTGTACATAAACATTTATAAATTTTAATACATAATGGACAGGGAATAAAGAGAAGAATGAGATGTGAGACTTCAAAGTGACACTTCTGAAAAAGTAATACAAAGTATAATAGATATAGATATAATAGTAATAAAAGTTTCTTGTACATTGAATTACCTCTAATTTTCTACCTATTAGTAATAACTAAAGTTAATACTTATAACTTCTGAAAATATAACTACTCTTCTCCATCTTTTTGTATTTTCAAAAAGGATAAATTCCTTCTTGATCCATGTATACTTTGCATTCAAATACACTGTTCAAAGAGCTCAATAAATGACCTGAAAACAAAGAAAACGAGTAAAACTATCTCAACAGTAAAATGTTTTACTACGAGGTTTGAAAGAAAGCATCTAGAGTGGTTCAAAGAAAGTGGGAAAACATAGGTACGTAAGTATAAATTACTACTGTCTTTAGCACTGTCAGGTTTAAGAACTGTGTTTGTTTGCTCAAACCCTTGTGGGGACTTGCTCAGCAGCAAATACAACAAACGCTTTCCATTCACATTAGCAAAATTAAGTTTTAGATAATTGCACCTATGCTGAAAACTGTGATGTCATGATCAAAGAGTCATAGAATGGTTTGGGTTGGAAAGGATCTTAAAGATCATCCAGTTCCAATGTCCCTGCCATGGGCAGGGACACCTTTCACTACACCAGGTTGCTCAGATCCCCATCCAACCTGGCCTCGAACACTTCTAGGGATGGGGCATCCACAAGCTCTCTGAGCAACCCATTCAGTGCCTCACCACCCTCACAGCAAAGAACTTCCTCCTAATACCTAATCTAAACCTACTCTCTTTTTAGTTTGATACCATTCCCCCTTATCCTCTCACTACATGCTCTTGTAAAAAGTCTCTCTCCATCTTTCTTGCAGGCTCCCTTCATGTACTCCAAGGCCACAGTTAGGCCACTCTGAAGTCTTCTCTTTTCTAGGCTTAACAAACCCAATTCTCTCAGCCTTTCCTCATACAAGAGGTGCTCCACCCCTCTAAGCATCTTGGTGGCCTCCTCTGGACTCCTAAATGACAGCCACACCACAGCCTTTATACACCTTAGGCTAGCCAGATGGTCTGTGTTAGGTTTTTCCATGTTTAAATTGTCATGGTGGAAGAGGCTTCAAAATTGAATAATTCAGATAAAACTCTTAGTTATGGGTCTTTTGAGTTTACCTTGACACAAGAGAGAGTAGTCTAGGACATCAAGTGAAATACTTCTGCTATTTACAACAGGAGTATAGGGATATGTGACCAGAAGTTAACACAGCTCAAACATCCAATATAACTACAAAAAGCTGGTGCAGCAAGGAGAGAAATGGTATTAAATCTATTCTGCTACAATGCATAGGTCCTTTATTCCCTCAACTGATGTGTAAGTTCACTAGCAAGGCACTACATCTCTAGATCTGTATTCTCCCACATTAACTGGGAAACTAAAGTGTTGACAGCAGACCTTCCATTGTAAATAATGCAAACACCTGATACCTTTTAAAACAGTAATCTGAAACAACTACCTGTTAAGGTCCTACTAGCACTCATATTTCAAACATAAATCCTAATTTGAGAAATAAATTAATTTTTAGTGTTTATCTCCCAGACCGAGATGCTTTATAGCCATTCTATGCAAATGAGGCTTATGAAGACAGAGCTGCATATACAGTCTAGAAAGCTAACACAGGGAGATGTTCTACAGGCTACATACTGGATCACCAACATGACTGAAAGACCAAGTGCCAAATACTTCATTGTCATGGTTCTCCAAAATATTACCAATCTGCTTGAATTTAACACCAATGCTACGCTTAAATTAGTACAAGTTAATTGCTATTGTCTTTTACACAGAAGTATTCAATGGATCAATGCTTATAATTCCTACTTATTTGCTGGAGTTTCTTTTCAGATAACATAAAAAGTGACTTCACATAAAAGGCTGAATCTAAAGTTACACTGACTAAAATAACCCTGCAGATTAAAAAATTTAAGTTTTTAATTTATACCAACTGCTGTTTCCATTCCAGGGGCAGCATGCACAAAGCAGCGCAGTGGTCAGCAAAGGGAAAAGAACCACATCAACAGAAAATAAATAGAATGCTTATCTGACTGCTGTCTTTGAAATTAAACAAGTAGAACAATGAATATTAATATTTCTCAAGTATGACATGCAGGAAGTGTAAGAGACTTTCTATTTACTAAATAGGTACTTACTACGGGTGAGAGCTTTTTGTTCAGATTTTCAAAGCTATTCCTCCCTTTCCACAGGCTGACATTCAATACTGTCTGTCCTACTACATCACTATACATAGTTATATATGATGCTAAGACAATTCAGCAAAAGTTCACACAGCTATTAGTTTCTTCTGAAAATGACAAAAGAAGTATGTGGCAGCTTGGTCAAATGGACTATTTGCTAAGGATTTTCTATAGGTAACACACTAGTAATATAAGATTGATACTGAATAAATATTTCAAAACATATTTAATCAAATACCAGACTGGGAATCTGAATGGGGACTCTTTTGTTCAGTATGTTCCACTGCTTCTGCATGGCTTTCTGTCAGTTTCTTCTCTTTTCTCACTTTAACGAATTTTATTTGAAAATCTTGAAAAGACAAACAGCAGGAACAGACAGGCAAGCAAGACAGGACAGGAATTCTTAGTATCCAATTTCTTTTTATCATTTAAACGACAAAAGCAAGTAGAAAGGACATTACCTAGGTCTCTAACCTGTCCAATATGGAAGACAGTGTCTTGAATCATAATTTGCACATTTCAGTTTAAAGCTGAAGAACAAATAGTTTAAATGTGCCTAGAATAACTAGTGGAGTTACTTTAAAATGTATTTTATACTTCTCAGCCAAACGAACAGAAGTAGTCTACACCGTTACCATTAATCTACAAAACCAAGTGAAAACAGACTACTATTTTTAGTCTCTACTTATTTCCTGGCACTTCTGTAACAAGCCTGGGGAAAAAAGAAGAACAAGACAACAAAAAGGTGTAGAGCCCATATTAATCTTCTCCTCTTTGTCTCTCAAGAAAGCACGATATAGGTAACAAAGTAACTCAAAATCAAAACCTCAAACTGGAAGCAATGCATCAGCTTGGTGTATTGCACAAGCTAGTTATCCAGGCTTTCTTCCAATAACATTATCTCTACACAGTCACACCCAAAGACATCAACTTATACATATGGAGCATGTATTTGTAATGAATGCAGTGCCACACTGTGTGTGAAGGTAAGATTTATGCATTTATATAAGTTTGATTCATGATGATAAAACAACTTAAAAAATACTATTGCTATTAGCTGAGAGTATATTGGTCATGTCCTGTCTGCAACCAACGTGAAGGTTCAAGCCTAGGACACACAAGGATCTCCACAAAATTTTGAGGCATGGTGACATTACACTTTCCAGAAATTAAATTCAGCTTATTTTCATGTTTTTTAGCATCACAGCAATATTATTATTTTCTCCCATAGGAAATTATTTTGCTATCTAGGGGACATTTACATATAACCTTACAAAGAACTGCAAGTCTAAATCATCATCTTCTCAGACATCCAGTGCAGTAACTAACATTGCAATGCTGCTGTGCCATCATCCACTTTTAAGAGGTCTGAGCAAAATACTACACACCATACACAGGCTGAGAATATTAAACATGGCAAAATGGTATTTGACAAAGTACTTGGAAGCATACAAGACAAGCAGAGAGATACACAGAGGAAAATACGAGCAGTTCTGGAAGCCTACCCACACTGAATTCCTTACAGTCACCTGACCTGTCATTTTAGAACACAAGTACATCTACATGAACTAAAATTATAGCCACATAAAACTGCAAAGGAAGACTCAGTTTATCCCAAAGGGGGCCAAGCTGGCCTCTGCAAATGGCTCTTTTATGACTCTAGGTTAATTGTCCTACAACTAGATCCTGTCTTGCAGAAAGGCATTCATCATGGTACACATTCTGCAACTGCTACCATTTGTGAGCGTCCAGTGTGACAAATACAGATCTTTCCTCATGGGATGACACAACCACTTCATGCCATAGTTACCCCCTTCTTGCCAAGACAGAAAATGGAAAGCCCTCTAGCAGGAATTAAAGGCCTCTCTGCTTGGCAATATTAAAGTACTAGGTGGGATATGGCTTTCTGCATATGCTCCATGAGCGTGGTATTCTAAGCAGAGTGGTGACAGAGGAGTAAATGAAATAAAACTGATCTGCCTGGCAAAAATGGTGCTTAGGGAAGAATTCCATGCACAGATCTGGCACATTTGGCATACACTCCTATATTCTCAGTTTTTTCATGTCCAACTGCCAAGATGTTGGATCTTGGAGTCAAAATGCATTGCACACAGATTACCTTCCTTCAACTCCCTCCAAAAAAAAAGAAATCCAGCCCCTCACCAACAGCATGAACAGGCTAGCTTCTTTTGCATGTAAATTGATTCCATACTGGAAAAACTGGGTAGGCTCACCTTCTGAATGTTTTTCTATTAAATAAGAAACTTTTCTTAAGAGAAACTTTAAAAAGTTTACCAGATATTTCATACATCAGTAAATTGTAGATCAAGTTTGTTTCAGTTCTAATAGCTTTACCTCTAGTTAATCTGCATAGCTGATAAGGTATTCTTAATTTTAAAAATGACAGTGGTAGAAATTGTTTGGATGGAACATCTTGATACAATCACATTGCTTCTTGTGATTCTGTTTTGAATTTTACTTAATCCACACAAGCACTGTTCTCGAAAACTTGTAATCACCCTGCCCTTTAAGAACCTATTCCAGTGTGTTTTGTACCACGAGAAGTATCAAAGTTGGGTTGCCTCAAGCATCTCAGAAAAACCATGAAAACATGCTGAACTTCTAAAGTCACCAGAAAATTTTCTTTGATAGTATGTAGAAAAATGAGGTCATGCTAACCTCTTAATTCTCACATTGCCCAGCAAGAACACTATTCTTACATTATTTGAAAAGCTGTAAGGAAATCATCATATCTCACAACTACCTGATAACAACGTTCTCATATCCATCTGAGTTTTACAGCAACATCTTAAAAGGCCAGAGACATATAAGAAGTCCACCTACCACCTATTAGGGTTAAGCCTAAATGGCACAACTGCTGACTAGGATTTGACTCCCCACTAAGATAACACTGACAGGATACAGTTAGTCTTAAAATCTGAGACTACCAGCAGTATTTTTACTCTGTCACATGAAAAACTGATTTTTGTAACTTTCTGTTAAGGTCCACTTGCAATTAATACAAATCATGAAAATTAAGAAACCACCAATAACTACAGGAAGGAGAGGCAATCACCCTGTGGTAACTCCCTACACATAGGCTCTACTACCAAACAAGAAGACAATGTAGAAATTAAAAAAATAGAGGTGAAAAGCTTGCAAACAATAAGATATTTTCTTCCAGAACTATGAGACCGTGTCAATACTGAACCAGCAATCATGTCATCACAGCCCATTTTGCCTTGAGCTATGGTTCCTGGCAAGGGAAATGTTGAGAATACTGAAGACATACATCTCGGATTCAGCTGGTGTTGAAAAGTTTTTCTGTGCTTTTCCAACCTATTACAAATGTTGCAGTTAGCATAAGTTTATATAAATCGGTCTTTTTCCACTACAGTTTTGAAAACAGAAAGCTACAAAAAGTCAGTATAAAGAACAGGCTGACTACAAAACACACATACCAATATTTCTGCAGAATTCCTAAGTTATATTTTCTAATTATTTTACTATTTATAATGTGCTTATTCTTTACAAGTTTTATTAACTCAAAAGCTACAGAAAAAAACACCATAAAGCTTGCATACAGCCTGAACATGAACCACTTAAAAAAATACAATTCTATTTGACTTCTATGCTTTAAAACTTGCACTGTAACATTCTAAAACACTTGAGTGGCATCAGCTTACTCTGAAACCAGGCCTAACACGCAGTATGAGAAAGAACTAGTCTGACCCCCTGTGGCCAAAACATTGCAAGACTGTAAATTTACCACCATCATCCGAATCCTCCTCAGATAACCACCACGGCACTGAATCCTTTTTCTTTTTTTCTTTTTTCCTGGGCTGTCCCAATCTCTCCAGAATGCTGGACTTTTTCTTTGAATTACCAAGTGAATCATCTGAAAGAGACTGAATTAATTGCATACAAGATTAAAGAGAGCTTTTATATTTTTACATTGTTTCAGCCACTCAATTCTGGACTTCTGAGTCCAGATGCATCTCATTACTCCCCACTGTTTGTCTTTTTTGTATATGCATGACAAAATTGATTAAGAAACAATAACTATATTCATGTGGCATATTAATGCATATTTTAATAATCCCATTTGGATATATTAAAAGTTGACTGCTTCAGAGAATGTATGTTCCAATGAACAGCATAATCAGCTCTTTTTCCATTAGTTACAACATACAAGAACCAAAACTTTAACTATCTTCCTGAAGATAATGAAGTAGAGCAGAAGCAATTTCGCCTTGTCCTTGCTTTGTACGTGAGCATTACTATTAATATTTGAAAAATAAATGTGTATTAGCAACACTTTAGCTGCCAGCAAATCAGATTTCAGAAATTAATTTTGTATTTTGTATTCATGGAATATAATAGAAATGCCAGAGCCATTCCTACCCAACTGTGTATTAAACTTCCATGTGTGTTAGCCATCCACGCTGATTTTGACTGATGGCTTAAATCAATGGAAAAGAAGTCTATGAGTATGGACACCATATGAATTTAAGTTACTGAAAAGTAACAGGAAGGAAAAGACAACTAACCTCTGCTCTTTTCCTTTAATAAAGCTCTTTGTGACCTACAGCAGGCTCAGAGCCACAATTAGCTATCCATGCACTGAACAAGAAAATGCTCATTAAACTAGTGCACTGCAACCTTATGTGCTACGTATTCTTTGTGCACCAAACTGGGGTTAAGGGGCAACCAATACTTTTTATCTAAATTTTTAGCTACATCTGTTAAAGCCAATTGTCCTAAAGCGTCTTAAAGAACACAGTGCACAGAGTTAGCAAATGGTAAGAAACAAAGAATTCACATATGAAATGCATCACATGGGAAAATTTCAAAAACTTCACTTTTGTAATAGTCATAAATAAGAAAATGTGGTAGTATAAACCAAATATTAGAGGAAACAGGATTGTGGATCCTTAACATGTAAAACACAAGGGTATGTTCTATTAAAACAAGCCCCTGCAATCCACTGCCTCCTGTTACATGAAAAACACTGCCATAAAAGCCTACCTTTACTATATGACTAATGCTTCAGCTTCTCTGAGCTTAACAAGAACATTAAAAAATCAAATGCCAATCATATAAAACTATAATTTAAGCAAAAATAATTGTAATAAAATATTCTTAATAATATCTCTGATCAAGAACATCTTTAGAGCTTACAGTTGCACTTGAGAAAACTAAATGCCTGTTATATGTCTCGGAAAGAAAGAAGTGCTTTGCACTTGCACTTTAATAAAAGAGCCTTGCACTTTAATAAAACACAATTTTAATAAATTATGCTAGACAACAGGATGTATTGCAATTTCTTTAAGCTGGCTCTGTAACATAGAACAAAACAGCTTTAGCTTCTTAATAAGTATCCCATAAATAGCAATTTCCTCACAACACAAGTACTAGTGCCATTGTCCCCAAAGGTCAGACTGCCTCCTGCTAGCTGGAAGCACTGACAGGTGCTTGATGCAAGCTCTGTTATCACTTGCTGTTTCTTTTACAACTAACAGTATCCTCTGCTCTGCAAGCAGAACTTCAATGATGCTCATACTCCTTAGTGGACTGTAACCAAAGAACCTGCAACTCCCACAGGTTGTGCTCAAGTTCTGGAAACTTTCTATGTCCAGCCATCTTGTCAACTGCAGACAGTAAAGCTGCAGCAGCTGGGAAAGAAATGCTGACACAAAAATACTGGTGCATTTTTCCCAACACGTCAGTTGTCTCAACAGCAAAACTTCCAGATTTTTTTTCTTTCCTTTGAAAAAAAAGGTAAATCAATCAATCTATCAATCAGCTTTTTGGGCCCATACTGACTTCTCAGCACCAGTAAGTGGCACCCATTTCCTCCTTCCCTTCCTATGTAAGACAGCCTGTCAGCCTTCCAGGACACACACTACCACACAAAAAGTGTCAGTTGTTTAATCTCAACATAAATAAAAGCCAAAAGAGACAGTTTTAAGAACAACTACATGGCACATCATCAGCTTACCACCCCTCTGCATGTGAAGTAACTTAAAAAGGATAGGTAATAGGTAATACAGAATATGATCTAAAGATAGGTAATAGGTAATACAGAATATGATCTAAAACACTCAAGACTTTCATGACCAGTTGCCCTAATTAATTAATGAAAAAAGTATTTTTCAATTAAATAAGTCTACTCCAAAATACGCTTTTATTACACAATATGTTAATATATTCGATCATTTAATAAAAACTTAAAAATGTTTCTCAAACATGGCTTAATGTGTGGTGTTTCTCTTCCAGATACTATTCTACAGATATTCTAATAAAGATGATACAGCCTTTCCTTTTGAAAGTCCTCCTTCTCAAGTACCCATGAATATCAAATAGAACAAAAGTCACCTGAAAATACTAGAAGCAGACAATGGCTTTTTCACAACATTGCTTTGGGTCAGCAAAAAAAGGCAATTAATTCAATTAATTGAAGCACTGTGTGTTAGAAAGACTTCCTCACGCTCCATGTCCCAAGAGAACTTCACAGCCAACACAGCAAACACTCTGAAAACCTGGAGCTGAATCAGCATGACAGACTATGCTTACGGGAAATCCAAGTGACAACAGGTGAAGCACACCAAAACAGGATACAGATGGTGAGGAGTGGATGGACCACAGGAACACAGACAGCGGAGGAGGAAGGATTATAGAAGAATTATGGATGACAACAGGCTGTCTTGGCAAGAGGTTGGGAATAAGCATAACCAGGCAGAGGGAATCATTAAAGGATTTATCCTACATGCCATCATTGTTATTACACATTTGTTTCCTTCTGTATAATGATAATAGTCTAGAAAATCCACTGATAGCTTTTAAAGTTCAGTGTATATGCCAAAAGACTTAGTATAATCCTCATATTAGACCTGCATCATCCACCTGTATATACAGTCTTTCTTTTAACTTCGTATGTTCTAATCACAAACATACATACCCTCACCCCAAACACAGATTCATTAAGTTATTTAAAAGGGAAAAATCCTGCTCCATTTCCTCTTTGAAAGATTTGCTTAAACAATATTATCTTCCCCAAACTACTGCGAAACAGTTTTTACTATTCCCCACCTGCTGTTACACTCTCAACCATCACCTACAGAGAGATTTCAAGCAATGGAGCACACCAGTTTCTCATCTTTCTAATATTAAAAGGCCACACAATTTTTATAACAAACAAAAGCAAGGAGAAAGACATAGCAGAAGACACATGTGTAAAAGTAACAGAGAGTAGATAACATCACTGTTATTGGGGTCTGTATCCAGCTGGCAAAAAACACTGCATACTTTTAATAACTGGATTAGCAGTTTGAAAACAGTTTTGGATTGAAATGATAAAAACAATTAAGAAATGAATTGTTAAAGTTACATTCTCTGAGACATTCCAAATGCCACTTAGAATAATTCAATACAGGTATTTGGATTTTTTTTTAATGAGCACTCTCAATGTGGGCAATAGCTGAGGAGGCGGAAGAGCATGTCAAATGAGGAATAAAATATTAGAAGCAATCACATGCAGAGTTTTGACAGCTGTGCATAACAAATAAAAGAATAAAACTCCTCTCTCTTCTGTCTTCCCCAGAGCAACTCCTTTTGTAACAACAGTAAGTAAAGAACTTTTGAAGGAAATGCAAACACTCATTTTCTAATTTTACTAACATTAATAATTTCAGTGAATTCAAGAGTGCTTAGTTACATCATCAAATTAAATTACTTCTCACAAGCCATTAAATTGTAACAGTCTCTACATCAAAAAAATTTCAAGCATACACTACATATAAAAGAGACTCCAGAAGTATTCTCTGCCTTCACTAGTTATGCTTATATACAGAATTAAAACGTAGTAAAGGCCTTATGTAGGCAGTATTTATGTTTTAGGGTTACCACACTGTGTGTCTGATAGACCAGAGGGCAAGTTCTGAAATTATAGGTCTGTTTTCAGTGAAAAAAACATACCCAGGCAGGGCATTTAGATCGTGTCTGATAATTCTTAGTTTAAGTCAGAACCCACCGACTTGCATGATTTTGCCAGTACTCAAAATCATGAAGCACCATGAGGAATTACAGGAATCTAATTAAAATTTTCTAACCACTACAGCATGCTTCATTTTATACAAGAATTTTAAAATATAATTCAGTGAAACTAAGCATTGCACAGAAAAATAAAGAAATTTTAAAAACGTAGCTTGTGTTTATATACAGGCAGAGGTTTTTTACCTAATTTTCAATTACACATCAATTTGAAGCTTCTGGTACTAAGTAGCAGCAACAATAAAATTGAAACAAAAATCAAGAACCAAGGGCTCTTTCTGAAGATACAACCTAGCAATGACAAAACATTTATTTATTTACAAAACTGTTCTCTTGATTTCAATACAGCAAAATAGTATGAATTAAGCTTAGCAACTAAGACCTTGCAAAGACCCATACATAAGACAGCTACGTTAATTATGTGATAAAAGCACAGCTGAATCTTACATTTCATATTCTTCCATATTCAGTTTTCCCCATTTTTTAAGAGAGAATAGGGATGTGACCTTGGTCTCAAACATACCTCTTTCAGAAACTCTTCAAACTGCTGATCTAGTTCTTCCTTTGAAAATCGATGAGCCATAATTTGCAACTGGATTTTACCTTCCAAACAATTGAGTCTAAAAACTAAAATTTAAAATAATGTTAATTAAATGCACTCTGAAATTGATGTAACCTAATGATTTGCTTGAATAGAGCTATAAGCAAAAAAACCCCAATCCAAATCTTGAGAGATGACAAACACCATTCTCCCATCCCTTACTGAAATTATTTACTGAATGCAACAATCAGTGCAAACGTACCTAGATCACACAAATTCCTTATAAGCAAAACACTCATTTCCAAAACACCAGCTCCAGCATTTAAACTTGGAGGGATAAATAAAATATGATTCACTACAGCATCTTCACATTTTTCTTCAAAAACCAGCTATCTTAGCAACCCAAAATTACGCATTTTGTTAATAATCAAACTAGAATCTACTGCAGTAGTATTTCCAGTCCATTTTAAGGGCTTTTAATTCCTTTCTATGTTTCTTCTCCAACATTGGGGACCTCTGGCATTGCTAGTTTTGTTTCATCATCTTTGCTATGCTTTGGATTTAGTAAACAATAAATACATGTAAATCTTTTTAAGTTTAGAGAATGGCATTTGGTTTGATCTGCCCTGACACAGAAAGCCAATGACACTTGCCCCCCTCCCCTTCCCCTAAGTCTGCATCAACTTCTCAGGTATGAAATATGCCCCACAACCAAAAGGCTGCAAAGCTTTCGTGTATCACACTGCTCAGCACATATGGCTGCCTTCAAAACTGTATATGTATGGCAGCATTAAACTGCATCAGCATCTTCCAGGCTGAGGAGTGCGATGTAAACATAAAAGGGCTAAACATTTGCAAAAGTGCTTTTACCATTAAACAAAACTTCTCCCAGTATGGAGACCACTCAGTACACAGGACTGTTACCTACCTAGTAAATTGATTTTGACAGGTGAGTTCTGACAACTGTTTCCTGCTTTCACTCCTTATCCATCCATAGACCACCAGACACTTTGGCTTTGGCAGTTAAAAAAAAAGAAAAAAAAAAAAAAGAAGTTATATAGCAGATTGCCCAGGCATTGAATAGAGCACGATATCCTTATGTAAGCATTTGGACAATATCTCTGAAAACATGGTAAGGAGATTAGGAATGTTACCTCTCAGGGCACACATAATCCAGTATCCTTTTATACTTTCACATCAAAGAACACTTGATGTTAAACGCAAGATGCTTTAGCAATTTACTAACTGTGCCAGCTACTTCAGCAAGTGGGGAATATTTAATTCTAGCCTTGCCAGAAAAACAAAGTGCTTCTTCTGACATTATCCGTACTTCTGCCTACATTAGAATGACGGCTTTCTTCTGCCTACCTTAAAATTACATCTTTTACAAAAACTAACAATATGTAACTTAAAGGACAACAAATATGTTGACAATTTCCGTAACAGAAAATCATAGGCAAACATTAACCTTAGCAAATACACTTTTCAGCCATACCTTCAGACCTGGCGGCTCACAAATGACTTTGTGCACAAAACAAAGGCTGCACTTGCTGGGATATATGCTACAACACAGCGCAAAAAGCGGAAGTTTTGAGGAGGTTTGGCTAAACCACGGGAATGGGGGAAAGCTTAAACAACCTAACGCATTTCAAGTAACCTTTTAATCAACCCAGCCGTGACCTGATCCTCCTTCTCCTTTCCGTGGAGCGCACGCNCCCCGCTCAGCCGCAGCCGCCCCGCTCGCCGGCGGCGTGGTTGCCTGGGAAACCCTCCCGGCCACCGTCCCGCCCGCCGGGAGGGACCGCGCCACGTGATTCCGCCAAATCCACCGGCTTCCCTCTGCTCTGCCCGCCCCGCCGCGGGACACACGTGACGGGAGGGAGCGGGCCCCGGCGGGCACGCGGGTCGGGAGGGGACGGGCCCG